>JAEBUO010000086.1:0-139271 GCA_023014395.1 Amanita rimosa
GTTGCCCATAATTTGAAGATAGTGGGACCATTCTCTTCTTTGACGTAGTAGAATTCGCAGGGATAAAATTTGTATCGTTTCAAAGATATCAGTTTGCTCCCCACTACAAAAATGTCAAAGTCTTCCTCTATCAGACAGAGACTTGACTTGCCTTGTAGCTGTGAAAATGCAAAAGGCCCCGCAGTGGCTGGTACTGCTTGGCCAGGGCCAAAATCAGCTGAGCTCTCGGACATCATCATAACAGGATATATGGCTTTTTCTGTCGCCAGCGGGAAGACGACACAGGGTATGTAAGCTAGGGCTATAGTTTCGATTCCCTATTTGAGAGTCTTGTCAACTTGGCACAGCACTTATCGGAACGCACTCACTAAATGCCATGGATCTATCCAAAAAATGTTACCGGTTCGATGGGGCACAGAGTTGGGCAAACTCAACCCATCCACCATTTTAAAAATATCCTGAAATTGCTTCAGATTTGTAGCGTCCATAGATGTTAAACGTCCATGTGTATCTTCCCTTTTACCATACAGTTTCATGGTCTCAGGAGTACCATGTACCTTATAGATTTCATCGGGAATGACATAGTAGTGTGCTAAGCTGGCTTTTTCGGTAATTGGTGCTAGAAAAGTGTCACCTAAATCTGCGCGTGATGGAGATTCCCCATACTTCGCAAGAACGGATCGCCCCCGAAGTACCGGTCGATACGAAATCCATCTGAATTCAGTCCGTTGTACATTCTTGCAACAAGATACCAGTCGGTTTTACTGGCAGCTTGGAAAACGATGCCGGGTATCCGATGCCCGTTAATATCAGAGTCCAAACTCTATCAAAAAGCTTTCAAGACAAGCCACTTATCGATGATATGGCTAGTAGGCTTACCAACCTGTTTGGGGTTAGCCAATAAATGCCGCCAAACGTGAGCCCTTCGTTCTCTCCCCATCCAGGCTTCAATACGAAAACTGCTGCCAGAGTGAAGTTTAGGAAAAGAACAAC
This sequence comes from Amanita rimosa, assembly GCA_023014395.1. Taxonomy (NCBI): domain Eukaryota; kingdom Fungi; phylum Basidiomycota; class Agaricomycetes; order Agaricales; family Amanitaceae; genus Amanita; species Amanita rimosa. Next base: position 994 of record JAEBUO010000086.1, read on the forward strand.
ACTGGCATGACGGAGTAACATCCTGAGCAAGTTAACTTTGCGTCAGATCAATATGGGGAGAGTAGAGTAGGAGGCCTGAGGCCTGGGCTGTGTTGTGCTTGATCGTCCTTGCGGAGCAAGACTTGGTATTCTGACAGAAACGATAAGGCTACTTAGCAACGTAATGACGCATCATTCTAGGTCGGCAAGACATCTCACTGCGACATTAGCGCTGGCCCGAGTCTGCCGGTAACTGACCACAATGCCCGTGGTTTGAGAGAGTGACAATGATGTCGCTGCCACCCATATTTATTTGGCGTAAATGCAATTCCTGATTGACATCAAGTTAAACAAACACTTGGGGGTACAGTAAGTCGAATGTGAGTTCGAAGTAATGGCGTGATGTGGAGGCACTCGCCTCGTAGATATTTACCGTGGCCACGACCGACTAGAATATGCCAACTTCGATCACCCCCCCAAAGCTGACCGGGACCTCTTCCCTCCTTGGTTTATGGGCTTCGAAGCACGAGTTGCATCATGGCGCAGAGACACAGGCACCACCATTATCGCCACCGATGGCTCCCTCCGCGGGGTATCAGTACCAGCGGCTTTGTACAGGGCCAGGCGTCCGACTCACGTCAATCCCCGGCATCCTCCATCCTCCTACGCAGCGGAAACCCAAGCCCTTGAAATGGCCGCCCACCATATGTTGCGCACTGACATCCGTGGCCACGTTGTCATCCTCGTTGACAATACCGCCGCCGCACGTGGCGTCTTTCACTCTGACGTCTCCGACGGTCAACATATTGCAATCCGGTTCTGCACTTGTATTCGTGCATGGTTCCGCGCCCACTGCTCTAACTGCCTAACTATCTCGTGGTGCCCCAGCCACATGGGCATCCCAGAAAACGAAGCTGCCAACGCCCTGGTCGCCCAAACCACTGGCCCGCCATGCACCGCTTTCACGTCTCGGCTTCAAGCCCAACGCCGCTTTAAATCTACGGCGGGCCTCCACTGGCGTTTGGCGTGGCTATCTCAGAAAACCCGCGGTCACAATTTCCTGCGCCTCGGCGCTAACCACAAAGCTCTCCAACCTTCCTTGGGTTCTGGACGCCACCGCTTCATACGCAAATGCGAAGACTCCCTAACACTGTTTTTCCCGTTTCGTACGCTTCACTACTGGCCACATGCCCTCTGCTGAATATCGACTTCGGTTCTTTTCTGCCGCCCCCGTCCATTGCTCCAACTGCGCCCACCAGCCACCTATGACCCGTTCCCATATCATTTGCGAGTGCCCTAAGTATCAGGACCCTTTTCCTTCTTTCTCCACTTTTTTGCGTCGTGACAATAATTGCATAGGCCTCATTGCATTCCTCAAGGCTAACCCGTCGGCCGTCACATTCGATGCCATCGTCCCGTATCAGCGCAACGCGCCCACGACCCATCGTCGCTTCCGGGCTCTCTTTCCTGACTAACCGCGGCGACTTCCCGCCACTTTGTCGCACAGCTTCGAATCGCCTTTAACACACGGCCCCCTTTAGTCTCCGGTGTAACTTACAATGTAGTTCCCTACCTTTTCTCACAATATAACCATACCTATGCGGAAAAAATAAATAAATGGCGTGATGTGACAGCGGCCTACTAGTGCTTGCATGTGTATTATGAGGAGGGCCTCTTGCTATTTACAACAGACTCAATGGCCACGAAATGGGAATCCATGCAAGACGCTGTTGGAGTAGAGGCGGAAAAGGTGAGGTGTACTACGGTACGTCGGAGTCGGCCAATCTCGCTTGAGCGTGCAAGGGTACTCACACACAGTGGGGCGCAATGCCACTACTTGCCCTTGGAACTGCTTCAACTATCGCGGCGAAAGGCGGTCACCCGCATCACTCAGAACAACCAATACACTTCAACCCGTCTTGGCGGCTGCGAAGACCATGGTAGTCCTTGCATATATCCATCACTGTTTTTCACGATCATGACATTTAGTAACCCTGATTGCGGTCTTAGCGCACTCCTGCAACAAAAACACTGGGTCTGGGTACATTATGGTGTGGTGGAGCTTGCGGTCGATCGCCGCTTCACATTTCTGACGCGTCAGCCCATACCATTTCCTTCGCCGATGCTGAGTGAATATTTTGCATTGTGATTCGCTACCGTACAACGGATGGAGCCATCTTTATGCTCGTCTGCCTTAATCTCTTGGCGCATCTGGCTGCTGGAACTATCAGATAGCGATTTTGTCATAAATACCATATCATTGCTTTGCGCACATTTCGCGGAATTGGGCAAAACTGATGAACGCGACCAACGAATTACATAGTTGTGGTCTAAGTCATTTTTGGCTCGATATCTGCAAACGGCTCCAATCTATGTGCTGTCCATTACGTATACTATCCACTAATACCTACGTTAGTTGGCTGGCTATGATATTGACCAATTAAACTTACCAATCGGCATCAATTTGTGCGCAAGGTCTAGATTTATGCGCGTGACGATACCCTCACCCCATCTTTGCATGATTTTGGGATTCGCTTGGACGTAATATTGTTGGTAGGGATATATCTGGTAGTTTCTTAAACGGTCTATGTCAGCGCCCTCTTCCTGGAATATGGCATGTAGTGCTTGTCCCTTCAAGTTGTCGGACATCCTTACGACAAGATACACGTTTTCATATTGATGCCCGAGGACGAGGCAGGGTACGTAAACTCCAGCTTTAGCTGGCCCGAGATTTTCCTATCGGAATTGGTAAAGGGTCAAGGTGTGGCGCTTGTCCAAATATGATAACTGAGCTTACGAGATATATTGGGTTTATCCAGTAGATGGCGCTGAACAGGAACTTAGGTTGACCTGTCCATCCATCCACCATTTCGGATTCTACCACCAATCTATCTAGACCCTCTTTTGAAATTTCTAATAAATTTCCCGTTTTCCATTTTCGCATGATTTTAGGATATCCTTCAACCTCGTATTTTGTGCGCGGATAGATATAGTAGCCTTCTAAATCATGTAAACCAGGTATCGGAATGCCCGCTGCAGGAGGGTTAGTTAATTCCTTTCTGTGATCGAAACATGCCTTACTTCGTAGGTCTGCATTCCCAAAGAACGCCCTCACATGGTATTCATCTGAAAGCTGTTCAATGGTCATCCTTACAACTAGATACTTATTTCCAACCCGACCCGGAATGACGAGACAGGGTATAAACACTCTAGCTTTAACCGGTAATCCCTACGGGAAAGTCTTGTTATGGCACGACACTTGCCTGAATATGATAAGCGAACTTACCAAAACATGTGGGAGTATCCAGTAAACACGGCCGATCAGGGGCCCATGTTGGCCTGCGTCCCATCCATCTACCATTCCACTAAACATCAATATAACCCAATTATCTTTGTCGTGTTGTTTCTTACAATCCACTAATGCAAATGGTAGTTGGCTTGTGGTGATAATAACCAACCAAACTCACCGCATGCTGCCTCGAGTAGGTCATGCACATATTTTTCTTTCATGACTAATAAGGGACTTTCTTTTCCCCATCTTTTCATGATCTTGGGATCACCTTTCACCTTATAGAATTTGTCGAAATGGATATATAATTCTTGTATTGATATCGAAATCATCCCCACTACAAAAATGTCACCTAATATTTCTGTCGGAAAGAAACTCACCTTACTTTTCATATTTTGAGCCGAGAAAAACATCTCTGCAGCAGTTCCGCCCGACATTTGAGAGTAAGACATCATTATAGCACCATGCATGTTGTTGTCATTGTCCAGCGGGAAGACAATACAGGGTATGTGAGCTGCATATGTAGTTGTGATTTCCTATCGGAGAGTCCTGTCAAGCAAGACATGAGATTTATTAAAACATGCTTACAAGAATGGATGGGTCAATCCAGTAGACACCACCGGGGGTGGCCACACTGCCTACATCCCACCCATCCGCCATTTCAAAATATTTATGAAAGGCGTCCAGTGATTCCATTCTCGTTAAACGTCCATACGTGGAGTCGTTGTCACCATATAATCTCATGTTATCTGGAGTGCCTTCAACCTTATAGATTTCGTAGGGAAGGAAATAGTAAGTGTCTATAGGAACTGGAGTAGGATTATGCGCTGGAATTAAAGTGTTAACTAATCTCTGTGTGTGGTGGAGGCTTGCCTTACTTTGCAATAATGTACCGTGCTCAAAGAAGTTTCTGACAGAAATTCCACCTATGACTTTGTTATAGCGTCTATGAATCCTTACAACAAGACACTTGTCTCCATCCTCGCCGATAAAGACACAGGGCACTGGAGTCTTTGAGGAGGACATCTGCCATCGGGGAGTTTGTCAAGGAACGCCAACTGTTAAGTTAAGCTTACAAATAGTTTATCAGAGGGTATCCAGTAAATGCCGCCGAGCATGCGCAATTCGCCCCTTTCACTGTTCCATCCACGGAACAATTTGGTATTTGCAGCCACCAGAACGAAGTTTAGGAAATGAACCACATAACAAAGTAACATCCTAGAGATTACTGGCGGTCGGAGTCAAGTTGGGGGTCCTCAGGCTGTTGACGCGGTTGCTTGAAACTAAAAGGCTGTACTTACTTAGCAACGGAGAAGATGGTCGTAGCACTGACAGCTGTGACTTGGTGATACGCGTGGCTTGCTTCTTCCTACCAGGCTACCACCGTCCGCGTTATGTATGGCCAAGATTATTCAACGTATTCAGCCTTGATAAGTTGGTATCTTTAAAAAATCTCGGGGTAAGTTGGATGCGACACTCTGAGTGCTGAGCGCTGAATATCTGAATCCCATCATCCAAGCCATAATGCTAGCGTGGTCCGTGTGATAAGCGGAGGCTCCGACCATGATAATCATGGTTGATATAAATAGTACATGCTCAGGGACGAGAGCGCAGAAGACTCAGCCTCCACCATGCCCCACCTGAGTCGAACTGAAACGGCCTCAACGAGTCGCCATAATGTCAGAATCAACATAGAGACGTTTCCTTCTCCAAGCCCCTCTTCTGCTTCCTTTGACTCGGAGAACAGTAACCGCAAGTGGAACAAAGCAAAGCGCCAGTGCAAGAAAATTTTTCGGTCACTTAAGCGTCCATGGAGGCTGCCCCAGTCTCTGCAATGGTTGCCTGAAAACTTTACCCGGGACAAGCTTAAACCAGTCATCAGATGTGCGGTTTCGGCGTGGATCGCCGTGGTCTTGTTCGTTATTCCAAGTGTCAACAGATTCATCGGACCAGTGCGTGTATATGATCAAGTGTCATTATCATCTATTGACAAATCCTTTTCCCCTAAAGTCTGCGTTTTTCATCATGGTCGGTATGTGCTGCCCCACTGTTGAAAGCAACGTGCTGCTTAGTAGCCTCGGACCCACAGCCTCGATCATGTCACCTCCCTCAGATCCGTTTATGTTCGTTCTAGAGCGCGAGCTGTTGCTTTTACTGTTTTCGAGCTTTGCATGGGCGTGAGTTTGGATTCTTTTCTTTGTATATGATATGCCGTTGAGAGCTCGCCGTTACAGATGGTCTTGTATGGGAATCTTCCTCGCTTCCCTCGTTCGTCACAATAAAGCCAAGGTGTCTCTGGCAGCCGCTATTACTGGCAAATTTCTCGAGACAACTGTGAGCACAATGTTGCAAACACCTTTGGTGGGTCGTTGACGATGGCGTTAGCCTACTATTATTATTTCTGTCTGGATTTTTTTAGGCAGCGCTGCCCTCCTCTATGTACGAGCAAGACAGGGACCTGGTCCCTATTTCTTTACAGTCGTCTTAGCATGTATGACTCTAGGTAAGTGGCAGCCGTCTTCCGCCTTTTTCTACATAGTTGCTCAAAATATAATACAGATACCGCAATGCAAGCGGGTTTACTATTTCCATCACCTGATTATCAGGTATGTCACATTACACTTGAAAATAGCTCTTACGTATGGAGTTCTCAAGGTTGGAAGATCCATCATGATAGCCCTATCATTCCACTCCGTCGTCGCATTGCTATCCTCCATATTCATCTTCCCAAAATCAATCTCGTCCCAATTCATAAATCGATTACAAAATGTGCTGTCTCCGCTTGCATCCTCCCTCGAGCTGCACCAGAAACTACTAGGCATACCACATATCTCTGCTGAACTAACCTCACTTTCCACCCAGACTAATCTAATCACCGGAAATGCAGAAGACGCGCTCGTTCCACTTGCAGCTTCAGCGCGGTTGCTCAAAGATGATCTAATATATAGCCGGTTTGCGCCGTATGATTTCATCTACATACAGGAACAATTAGCGAGGCTGATCGGACGCGCGACAGGGATGGCGATGTATTTTACATTTATAGATCCAATGCGGGACAAGTTTGCAATGACACCTATGCCTTCTCTTCCCCCGTCCCCGATGATAACACCAATAACGTCGAGGTCGCCATCACCTGAGCGGCACGCTCGCAGGGAAGAAGCGCACGAGCCATCATTCTTACAAGGCTCTGTATCTCGCAGAATGGTCCGTCAGCCTTCTGATGGCCCTTCTCCACCACGCTCGCCAGCCCTGTCGCGCTCGCCTTCGCAATTTTCTCACTCCCATACATATAATCCGCATTCAACACAGCATATACAGTATAAACTACTCCATCTTAAAAGGAACGCAAGACACGAACATGCCGTGGGCATATTCGAGCTCCAAAAGTATTTGAATCTAGAAGCGACGCACCTCCATACACCGCTTGCAGACATGTATGCGTGTCGGACGATAAAGTTGTTGCATGAAAGGTGACGCGTATTCCATGTTCTCCCTCTTCCCTCCCCCTTCTTATCGCCGTCCCTATGCGAATATTGACTGACGATCGAATTTTTTTGTCTTACTCGTAGCTGCAATGAACTATTGACGACCTCCCGCGATGCAATCATGACCACCCACCGCTGGCTCGGCAGTGTTTTTTATGGAAGATTTAGATTTTGGCATTCTGCAGAGCGCAAACGATCCGAGCGGCAGAGGCGGATGAATGAGTTGAAGCTTGTGAGGGATCGGTTATGGCTAGAGCTCGAGTGTTTCAAGAGAAACAAGAGGTGCGTGCACTGGTGTTTCCTAAGTAATGAAATAAAAAACGCCCCAGACATATTGTTCTCGACCCCTACAAAAACGCTTTCGATCCGACGAACCTAGAAGATCTAGATACTGATCCAGATAACAGAGCGCCACCGCACAGATACCTTTTTTATTGCTATGTCTATCAGTACCATCTAATGCAGTTTGGAGATTTGAGTCTCAAGATGGTGCGCCATGAGCGTTTTACAATCTAGTTGTGTTTGTGTGCTCACCCGTCTTACAGTTGGACGGTATCATTGGACTGGAAGAAAAGCGAGACAAAGAGGTCATCTGGACACCAGCCAAGCACCTGTTTAGGTGGAGCATCAAGGCTATCACGGAGAAACTCGAAAAAGATTATGAGGAAGATCCAGGTTTGTGTTGATATTTTCGCGTCTTTGCATTTATCTAAGTAGATATAAGATTGTATTGAGGGTATTGAAGTCCGCGATGACGCTTCTTGGACGCACCCGCGGAGACGGGACCCTGATGCGTTACCACCAAGTAATGTCTTTGAGCGAGTATCAGATTTCGTGTATCAAGTTGGCGCTGCGGTGTTGAATGGCAATTTGTTGTATGCTATCAAAGCAGGCCTATTAACAGGTGCGCCCACAGAAAAAAACAATGTAATATCTGAACAGATTTATCATTTCTGACTCCTTTTCGCTTTAGTGCTGTTATTCTTTCCATGCTTCTTCCAAAGCACTGCCCCTGCTGCGTACAGTAAGTATGCTTTTCAATTTGTATTTTTTTAATCCTTTCTGACCTCGGATCATCTGCAGAAGAGAGGTTCCTATGGGTTATGTAAGTGGAATATGTTCAACATCCAATACGTCAAAGATTGACTTGATGCTAGTTTCATGGGACAGTTGACGCTGAATAGGTTTCGTGGGGACACCGCGTTCGTATTCGTCGCCAGGATTACAGCAACGTTCGCCGGCGGCGTTATAGGCATGCTCCTTTGGTGTGCTCTTCCTGCTTTATTGGCTCATTCTTGTTGCTGAGCGAGTTTTCGTATCGACAGGTACATTGCTGCAGGCAAAGACAACCATGGCAGCCCGTACGGTATAGCAGCGATATTCGCCGTCTGTTTCCCCTTGATTTTCTACGTAATGCTGTATTGGCCAATTCCACCCCTCACCCACGTCATCATGTTCACGACGGTGGTGTTGGTTTTCGGTTTCTCGTACCAAGATGTCCATCAGGCGTTACCTAATTCAGCAGGTGTCGGGTTTTCGGTTGCTTGGGTAAGTTGGATGACTGATCTTTATTCTTCGCTAATGGCAATTTCAGCGTCGTTTTGTGCTTGTCGTCATTGGTGTATCCATCGCATTGTGAGTTTGCAATCCACTTTTTTTACACGCTTCTTTGTTCATGCCAGCATTGCTAGTTTTGTATCATACCTCCCACCATCCACCACCATCCGCCAATATCACCGAAAGCTTCTATCCACGACATCTTGCGAGATTGGTACAATTTATTGCCAGGTTATCTCGTTTGCGAACTCTAGACGACAAACAGAGGTGCCAGAAATAACCACAAATTTATTAGCCATTCGTCGTAAATTGCGAAAGGCGCAGGCAGTGAGACGGAATGTCCGCTATGAGGTAAGAGGGGATGACATTGTTGTAGATCTGGTTCTTTAACGTCATGAACACAGCTCTCGTTTCGTGGAAAGTGGCCTGCAAAGCGGTATTTAGCTATTCTAGATAACCAACTGTGAGCAGTTGTAATGATTTAGTCTTTTTTTTCGTCATGATAATAATAAGGGATTTACCAGGCAAATTGCATTTTCGCTCTCACACCTGATGGCTATCATCGAACACTTGCAGCTTGCTTGGTCCCGAGCGTTTTTGCGGAGAACGAGATTCAACGACATGAACTTCCAAGGCGACATTCTCGCCGTTATCAGTAAGTCTTTAAAGCATAGGAGTGACTAGCTCATGCCAATGCACCACAGCAATGATATCCAACGCCTTGCGTACGGGACAACCGCTGCCGCAAATCACACCTTGTCCGCTATTGGATCGTTTCATGCTCCGTTTCCACGGACTGGAGGTGATACACAAGGAGTTTCTCGACGACTATGGGCTGCCGAAGCAATTGACGTTCGAGACATTGAGAGACGAGCAGTACATGTGAGTGGTTTCAGTTCCTAGCGCGCTTTTTTTGCTTGGCCTCTCAAAACCATTTCCATTGGCAGGGCTTTTTGCGTTGGGGTGTCAACTGCGTTCAGCATCATGTCGCGACTTGATCGTTTGATGGTAGCTGCGAAGGAGATTGTTGGGGAGCAATACTACATAGATGGGATGGGACTGGGACACCATGGAGGAGTAGAGATGGGCTCGAGGACGGAGAGTATCCAGTTGAGAGCTCCTGGAATCGTGTAGTTTAGGCGTTCAGAGATTCATATATTCATAGATCATGTAATGCGCCTCTCTATTGGAGTTCGCTGCTGTGGTATTTAGGAGAGGGATCTAACTTTTATTACAGCAACGTACATGAGCACCGCCCTGCGACGGTGTAACATCAGAGAGGGTGAGTGTCTGATGCATAATAATGGTCTAAGAGTCCGCCAACTTAGATCGGTGAAGGGAAAGCAGAAGTAGCTCAGCGTCATCTTGATGGACACCAGTCAAGCAGCAGAAATGGCTTTGTTCGGACCGCATACTGGAAAATATTCTTTACATAAGTATTTAGTACTCCATTCTTTTCACAAATGGCGGAGGAGACTCACCACATGGGTGAACACTCACCCTGAAATATGGCCCAGTGGAGACATTCGTTCGCACGGTCAGTTGCGGTGGTGTGGCCGGTTGACCCGAGCATTGGCTGTTCAGATCCTTGCCAACTGGTCTCGGAGTTGGTGAAGCACAGCTTGCGCACTGTATATAATTCATGGTAACATCCCCATTCCCACTTCCCATCGCCCGCAATGTCAACTGGAGTGCGTCTCAACCAGGCTTCCTTTGCATTTTCCATCCTCTTCATCTTCGTTGCATTCATACAACTCGTCATCACCGCCGTATATGGCCTCTCATCGAAGCACCGCAGCCGTTTCGAGAAGCCTGTAGAGTTTTTGCGACACCGACTGTCCTTCACCATATTGATGATGATGACGCTCCTGATGCTCATCATATCCTTCGCCTTCAAAGCGGCTACGTTTAGTGACAGCTTTGACTTTTTCGTTAGGTTTTGGTATGATCTCTCCCAGCTAGTGAGGGAGATGTCGACAGAACTTCTGTTTGCGGGGTTGCTTATGTTCCTGAAATATTGCGAATACGCCGAGTCCGACTTTGCTGGGACCCTCAAGTCTACGTTCCGCCGTATCATCATGTTCCCGTTGGTGCTGGTGTTCATCATGGCCGCATGCACTATGGCCCGCCTTGTCCTGTTCATAGTGAACCAGGTCAGCGGCAATGGGAACGCATGGATCCTCTTGGCATCCTTTATCACATTCCAAGTGTACACGTTGGCGTATCTCATCTTCACGATCTTCTTTGTTGTCACCGCTGCAAGAGCCTGGCAGTGTAGAAGGTCTCTCCCTTCCTTTGACCCATTGGATCTGTCAAACAGATTCGTTAGCAAGTTTGACGCGAACTATGTGAGCCAAGTTCTGCTACCTTTAAGTTGACCACTTTGTGTATTCATACACTATTATCAGATGCTGCACCGTATCTCCCACTACCTATGCCCATTGCTGTGCATATTAATTGTGTACGAGCTTGTCTATGACCTTCTTCCGATATTCCTGGCGATCCATCTTGCGCAATGGATACTTGCTAGTACGATTATGGAGGGGGTCTTGTTGCTCCTTGTTACCCTCATCGCCGTTACAACGAGGTTGATGCCAGGAACCTTTCTTTAGAATATTTTAAAATAAAATAAAGTATTTATTAAATATCATTCAATTATGTAAAATTACCCGATTTGCCGCCTTTGGCCCCGCTGCCTTGTATCGCCATGAGTACAAAATGGCCCTGTCGTCCCAAGTACTAGCACCTCCCCATGACTCAAGCAGACCCACCCGCCAATGTCAAGCTCCAGCACGCCATTCTCTTCTGTTTCATCTTCTATGGCCCCATTCTAGTTCTTCCCCAATCCATCAAAGCCGCCGTGTTTCTCGCAACCCAAGCACGCCCAGAAGAAGATTACCGGCACCGCAAGCTATTCATCTTCCTCACTCTGATAGCCACTATCACTGTCATCGTATCTTACTCGCTGGGCGCGCTCATCACCGTCTCCCACTTCGATGGCTCTCAGTTCAGCATTCCGCCTTTCACCTACGTCGTATACGCCTTTGCAAAGGAGCTGTCGATCGTGCTGTTGTACGCGGGTCTTGTCCTCTTGCTGGCTTACCGCAATTCAATACATGCAGCCTACCAGCATACGATCACGTTCGCTGTGCTCTTCTGCATGGCTCTCTGCTCCGCCGCACGTACCCTAATTCCCGACCTGACGCTACGGCCCTGGAGAACGGCATCGGATATATTGTTCCAAATTTACTCTGCTCTGTATTTCTTTATCACACCCTTTATTATTGTCTGGTCCGTCCGTCTGCATCAGAAGTGCTTGAATGCAGCTAGCAGTGGACGGGCAACGCCGTCGCGCGAAGAATACCTCTTTGATAACAACGTACGCCTTTCTCTCTTCCCTTCCCATTTTGTTTGAGAATCGCTTATATAGCATGATCCCAGGTCTTGCGACGGATCGTGTTGATGACGCCCTGGCTGGCCATTCGCGCCTTATTTAGTTTGATAACTTATGCTCTTATCCATCACACTTCCATCACGACACCATGTTCTCGGGAAGGCCTCATGCTCGCCTCTGTTGCGGTCGAAGGCATGACAAACTTTATCCTGATCGCGGTCTCGCTCAGGTTGGGATCGATACCTGAGCAAAGGGTGCTGAGCCTAGAGCAAGGCGGGAGGAAGGTTAGGTGGGCAAAGTGACATCCGGTCCGATCCGATTCCTTGGATGTACAAAGATATCAGTACTCGGCAGCGGTGGTAATACATTGAACAGATACTGATGCTACTGTAGTTCAAGTTAGTGATGCTGTGATTTGTACTTTGTATCGCTCGATCCTTTTTCTGCCAATCGAATAGGTGATCGACCATTCCGGATCAGAAAACTTTGGGTCTGAATGTGTGCTAAGAACACTTCATCTCGCTAGAGGTTTATAGATAACTTCGCTTTGAGTTACATAATCACATCAACACATCATTGAGAATACATGTGCAAGACTTCGTGAAGACTCGAGACTTTGAAGGTGCAAAGAACGCATACGCTCGACGAATTGTTGCCAAGTCAGCGGGTTTCACAGAGGTAGAAGAAGAACAAAGGGCCCCGAGCCGTCGCTTACGACCATTTTCTCCACGCCGGTGACCTCCTATCTGTCAGCTTGGAACTCCAATTAGCACAGGTTCTCATATAGAATTAGGTGAGTTGAATATTCAATGCATGCATTGTGGTTAGGCTGAGCGCTAATGGAAAGTCATATCCTCTGAGACTTTTGGTCGCGCTCACAGATTTTCCCTGACATCGCTTGTTATAAGTAATAACATTGGCAAATACCGTGTGCCTGAACCGCGCTCATAGTCATATGTCCGGCAGCTGTCGGCCCTTCAAGCTTCACGAGATAAAATTGGTTGATGGATGACTCCCACCCCTGCCCTCTCATTTCCATCTGACTGACTCGCTCATACGGGGCAAGATGTCTAGCTCGTCATCAGAGTTCCTCGATGCCCTGGCGGTGGATGGTCAAGACGGTCACATTCATCAAGATCATTTGAGCAAAAGCGATAAAAAAGACCGGACGCCTCTGCCTTGGAAACAGCTATTAATCGTCTACACCATCCAGTTCGCAGAACCGATCACAGGATGTATCATATACCCATTCATCAACCCGTTTGTTCGAGAAACAGGCATAACAGGAGGAGATGAAAGGAGGACGGGGTACTTTGCTGGCTTGATCGTGCGTACTTCAAGAAGCCATGGGCAAAATAAACTTGGGTCTTTGTACCCCCAAAGATCTAACGAAACCTTCTGCTTGACCAGGAATCCACCTTTTTCGTTTCAGAGGCATTGACCGTGGTCTTCTGGGGTATGGCATCCGATAGATTCGGACGACGGCCTGTACTCGTCCTAGGCCCCCTGGGCCTGGCGGTGGCGATGATGGGCTTTGGCATGTCAACAAACTTTTGGCTTTTAGTTGCGTTTCGGTCCCTTCAGGGCATTTTCAACGGTAATATCGGTACGTCATTCAGTCGTTTTTCTTTTGTTTTTTTTGTTTTTTTGTTTAGCATCGTTTGACATTACGAAATTAGGTGTTTCCAAAACAGTCATGGGCGAAGTCAGTATAGACTGTATCCTTCACCTATGAACTTTATGCCTTATACGCAGGTCTTAGCTGACAGATAAAACCAACATTGCGGACGCGTTTGCTCTCATGCCTGTCATGTGGAGCATAGGCACGACCCTTGCGTATGTACATCCCTGGATTTCCATCACTCGATGAGGAACGTCTCATAAACCCCTCTCTTTCAGTCCAATTTTGGGTGGACTATTATCTCAGCCTGCAATTCGCTGGCCAGAAACGTTAGGAAAGATAACGTACCTGAAGAATCACCCTTACTTTCTTCCATGTTGCGTAGCCGCCATCATTGCTTTTTCGACATATCTGGGTGCTCTAGTTGGACTCAAAGAAGTACGTACAATTATATAGTGGCTCCGGCGCAAGGGCCTTCTGATCATCAATATCAACTAGACTCTTCCCTCTGCCATACTGCGAAAAAAGGAGAGACAAAAAAAGAGGCACCTGCAGTCTAGCTCATCACTGTCTACACATCTGATCGCGGATGATAATGATGTGCCAAATTACGGTTCTAACGGGGCGACATACATACAGCATGAATCGGCGCCGGATTCGGACGCCATTATGACGAAAGCAGAGCGACCGCCAACGCCACGCGAGATTCTCACTTGTGATGTACTGATCGTGCTTGTCAATTATGGGTTCTTGGCATTCTGCGACATGTCTATCCAAGTCCTCGTACCGTTAATGTGGTCCACATCCCCGGAACATGGTGGCCTAGGCTTTACACCTTATATGATTGGCACGACGATGGGAACATTCGGCATCATCAATGCTTTTATCCAGATCACATGCCTCGGCTCCGTCATCAGGTTCTTTGGACCCAGGAATGTATATATTTTTGGCTTTTTGGCTTTCCTTGTGGCGCTCTCGTCTTTACTAATGCAAGTGCATTTTTCTCGACAAGTGGGAGGAGCAGACTGGCGTGTGTGGATTGCAATCATAGTCCAGCTATCCATCCAATCGATTACTTATGCAACATATGGTAATTTTCGTCATTGTTCAATGATCAGCCAGAAACGTTGACGCACCCAACTTGATTTTTTTTTAAATAAAAAAAATAACTAAAGGTTCAATGCAAATCATCATCACTGGCATCGCGCCTACAAGATCTGCCCTCGGTACGGTGAATGGCATGGCGCAGGCTGTGTCGTGTATTTCGAGGTCGTTGGGCCCCTCGGTTGCTTCGTCTCTTTATGCAATCTCACTGCAGCGTAATTGGGCTGGTGGAAGTGCAGTTTATTACATTTTGATGGTCACGGTGGCATGTGGCATTCCGTTCGCTTTTAGGCTTCCCAAGACTTTGTACCTATCATAACACACTAGACCAAACTCAGATAAGATAGATAGCGTTTTGTTGTTTTCATTTTCAAAAAGAGTTTAGTCAAAATTATGTAATATCATTTCCTCGAAAACAAACATGCAGACGAACTGGTTGCTTCCAGCCCGGATAGTACATATCGCCTCGCTCTACATCGCCACTTCCGTACCACGGCCAGGGCCGGGGGCAGTTGCGGTGGCGTCAAACGTTACAGCGGAGGGATTAGCTTTTAGGAAGGCGATGAGACCAACGTAGTTGTTGTCCCAGCGGAGAAAAGAAGGGAAAGATAGAAAGTGGGGGGCATAGAGAGGGCACTCACAGATAATATGGTTAGTGGGGCAAAATGCGCAGTGCGTAGGGTGTTTCAGAAAAAACCGGCGGCAATATTCGGCAGATGGCATGTGGCCAGTGACGAATGAGTGTTAGTTTCAGCGTAAATCTTTTAAAAGAGACGCTCAACATTGCTTCCTAGGACACCTTACTGGCTTGGACTAATCATTATAGTATATCTAGAAGTTGCCAAGGGCAGTGATGCCAGCGTCTAGTGATGATAATATTTAGGCTTCATGACGCCGTAGTGATAGTACATATCTATATTATCCCTCCGACCAGTTCGGCACTTCGACCACCCCCATATCTCAGCACTCAGACCACCACTTGCTCCTGCTCTTTACATGCTAGCTCTAGGACAAAATACTGTTGTATTTTGATAGTTTCTGTGGGGAATCACAGTGTAGTTCAAGTTCCATGTCTTGTTCAGGCTCTCATGCTATTGCCAAGTCGGAGATTCAAATTGATCAAGTTGAAGATGCTATGACTCATCTGTGATTATAGTACCTTATCAGCGTCAATATATTGACGTGATGATGATATGCATCTATACGAGTCGGGCGCTATGACACTCTACACTAGCTGTAGCAGTACGTCTCTGAAATGATACTATATCAGTACATATCTATATCATACATATATCAGGTAGCAGCGTCTAGGATATCATTTGGGACATTTCCTACATAAATTTCAATCATCATATAAAATGCATCGTGTGAAGCATCGGAATATTCGCTCGCCTACCACTTGGCAAGTACTAGAAAGACGGCCTTGCGGATCCCCAAGCGTATAGTAAATTGTGTTAACGGCGCTTAGCATGACCCCCGCTTAAGTCGTAGGTAGGGAGAAGGAAACGAATTGGGCGCTGTAGCATGGGATTATGCTTGTGCTGGCTCCATTTTGTCAGATAATCTGGCGCAGGGCGCACAGAGACAAACGTAGTGCGATGACTCAAAATACTATGTTATTTGGTCTTCGTCCAAGCACAGCTACTCCTTACTGATGGTTCCCAGAATAGAATGGGAATTTCATATAAATGTCCACAAGCTTCGTGTTGCGAGAACACCATTCGACAGACAATGTCTAGTCCTCAACAACTCTTTAACATTGGCTACTCTCCATCCTGCAGCATCACCGGTGCGGCTTCTGGCCAGTCGGGCCAATCCAATGGGTATTCCTCTATGGTGAGAATCCAGCCACCATGTCTGCGCAACTCGCTCACTGGCTATTGAT
This sequence comes from Amanita rimosa, assembly GCA_023014395.1. Classification (NCBI taxonomy): domain Eukaryota; kingdom Fungi; phylum Basidiomycota; class Agaricomycetes; order Agaricales; family Amanitaceae; genus Amanita; species Amanita rimosa. Next base: position 17,308 of record JAEBUO010000086.1, read on the forward strand.
ATTCGATAAAGGTTGATCCTATTGTCAAACAACTTCAAGAAATCATAACGACAAGCCAGACTACACTGATCCTTTATCTTCAGAAACAACGGGGAAGAGAACAATCATGGACGGACACTGTATTACCCCCCTTTAATTTGTCGGTTGCAGTCTGTTTCGACGCCCAAGACCAGCGATGGTGCACCTCATCCCAATACTACATCCACCGCTTCCTCCTCGACTTTCAACAACCCGATCAATTGTACTTTGAATATTAACCTGACCAATGACCACGTTAGTCTCTATCTATTCCTCTTTATTAACTCACTGAAATGACGATGCATGATGCAGGAGCTAGTTTGTCAAAACGGGAAAGATTATTGTTGTATATGCGGTTATAAGACTGAGCGCAAAAGCGATATGACCCGTCACACAAAATGCCGGAAGCATTCATTACCACAGTACATCTGTGCTTGCGGCAAGGCTTATACGAGGATGGGAGCACTGAGCCGTCATCAGAAAGAGTGTGGAGGAGCGCCTCGGTATGCGCCTTATTGAAAAATTTGTGGTAACTTGATGTTTTATTTCGATCATTTCCGTATTCTAGCAGCATCCTTTCGTGTAGCTGTCACGGTGTTTTTCTCTACGTAGATATTGTTTAATTGATCCGGATGGCGTGCATGATAAAGTCATTGAGTCTGCTTTCGATAACGGCCTTTGTCCTCATATAGTCTCTCCACTCGTCGAGTCATTGCCATGCGGGAACACATATAAATGACAATCCCGAATACAATAAGAGCCATATTTGCGCGGATCAATATCAATAATGCTCAGCATTAGAAGTGACGCCGTGACGTGGCCGCCGCTAAAAATACATTGCTAACCTCTGCGCAAACATCTTATTTGCAACAGAGCTAATGGTGATGAAGATGAAACGGTAATTCATACTGTTCCTAGTTGAATAACCAGGCTTAGTCAGTGAGCCTACTAGTGCGCCTTGCGTATTACGAAGGAGCATCGCAGTGAAGAAAGCCGTTCTTAAAACTGGATCCATCGATTTCCTCGTACTGTCATGCCACGGCTACGCTAACTTGCTCGCAATGACGTCTTTGTGTTACATAACAGAACCGAAGAGCAGATACGTGCACGAGTGCTCGCTAGTGCAGTACTGTAAAGGATCAAAAGGTCTTCAGTGGCTACCAAGGGATGGCTAGAAAAGTGCCAACATTATTGGTGATGCTTTTTGATGATTCACTTTTTTTTTCAGCTCGAATACCTCAGATCATCCAAAACGTCATCGCCAGACAACCCAAATCTTGTATCTCATCAATGAAGTGATTTAATAGCTACTGTTCGCATCATCTTTCCGCAACCCTTTATATTTTAATATTGATAGTGGTCCCACGCTGGCTTTCTTTTCATCATCCGAGATCGTGCTGGTAAGAAAAATGGACAGGCCAACAACTTCGCAAGACGACAGCGACAAGAAAAAGACAACACCCTTACCATGGATGCAACTAGCGATCGTGTACTTGATCCAGTTCGCCGAGCCCATCACCGCCACCGTCATATATCCTTTCATCATCCAATGCGTACGGGAAACGGGCATCACGAAAGGGGACGAACGAAGTACAGGCTACTTTGCTGGAATCATCGTTTGTACTACTCAGCATTTCAAATATGTAAAAGGCTGACTGGCTTCGTTGCCAAAAAAAAAAGCAATCTGCATTCTTTTTTGCAGAAGCCGTTGCAGTCGTTCCGTGGGGCATGGCTTCAGACAGGTTCGGCAGGCGACCTGTTTTGCTATTGGGGCCATTGGGATTGGCGCTTGCCATGCTGGGATTCGGAATGTCGAGGAGTTTTTGGCCGCTAGTCTTTTACCGATGTCTGCAAGGGATGTTCAATGGCAACATTGGTATGCTGCACCCGTTATTCGGGTCCCTGATAATCATTAACGATCTTCATTGTACTCTCCTCACGGATCCCATCCAATCATTTGAATAGGTATCTCAAAAAGCGTCATCGGTGAAGTATGTTCTGCTGCCGTTTTGGCTCCTGCAAGTACAACATTCAAATGGCTTTCAGATCACTGACTCGACTAATATTGCCGACGCATTCTCCTTCGTTCCTGTCGTCTGGACTTCTGGCGTCACTATCGGGTAGGCACGCTTGCACCTCCTCAATGCTACATATATATCTTGATTTCTCCCGATCCTAGGCCATTCATCGGTGGTATACTTGCGCAGCCTGCCGATCGATGGCCCGGCGTGTTCGGAAAACTAGCTTATTTTAGATCCCATCCATATTTCCTTCCGTGTCTCGCGGCATCCTTTCTAGCCCTTTCAATATTCCTCGCTTCCACGATCGCGCTTAGAGAGGTGATTATCTTATCTACCAGGTGATAATTAATTTTCAAAGTCAAATGTTATAGACCCTGCCTTCAGCCTCGCATGGACAAGTACTCAAGCGAAAGTTCAAATCCTCGCCGAGCTCTTCAACGACTAACCTTGTAACCGACGACCATGTCCCTGCGCATTACGGTTCCATAGAGACTGCTGCCCCGTTAGACGACGAGAGACCAGTTAGCCTACGAGACCTTTTGAAATCACGCGACATCCGAATCGTCATCATCAACTTGGGCTACGTCTCATTCTGTGACATGAGCGTCCAAGCACTCGTTCCCCTCATGTGGTCCACTTCAATCGAACACGGTGGTCTTGGATTCTCACCATACGCAATCGGCATGACGTTGGGAACATATGGTATGCTCAACGCCTTCCTGCAAGTCATGTTTCTGGGCAAAATCATTAAGCGATTTGGACCCCGAAAAACGCATATAGTGTGCTTTTCTAGCTTGATCGTGTCGTTTTTGTCTTTTCCAGTTGCAAGCTTCTTTGCACGACGCTCGGGTGGGGCAGATTGGACGGTGTGGACGATAGTGATCATCTCCCTTGCATCACAGTCGATGAGGGCAGGCGCATTTGGTAAGCATACCTGTAAATCTGTTATAATCTCTGTTCAGATCACCCTTCGTCATTATGATAGGCTCAATGATGGTGATTATGACTGGAGTCGCTCCGAATCGGTCGTCTCTCGGCACCGTAAATGGACTAGGGCAATTGATGGGATCCATCGGGAGATCGCTTGGCCCGTCCTTCGCCTCTTCAATGCATTCAGTATCGCTTCAACGACAGTTAGCTGGAGGGAACGGCGTTTATTATATCATGACCATGATTGTTGCAGTTGGCATTCGGTTGACCTTCATGCTACCCCAAAAGTGACGCCTCGCATGACTTACTGATTTTTTTGTTTTTACGAAATTAAAACTGATACTATCATTTAGAATATGTGGCGATAGAAAAAATAAACATTGTTCCTGTTGGAGGATGGCGCTTTCTCCGATCTGTGCGATGCCTTATTTAATCCACTCACCTGTGTGCTACTGGCATCTCGCTGATTGGGAAGAAATACCCAACTTACATTAACGGAAGAAAAAGCTGACCGTGAACACGATTTCCTTGTGCCCATGACGAATGGAAGGTGAGAGTAAAAAAAGATGGTTAAAAATTATTACGTCAAACTTACGAAGTCAACAAACCCATCAACGCAATGTATGCAACCGCAGCAAGCAATATGGACTCAGCGGGGCTTTGATATTATCCAGTTGCCAGCCTCATGTGAATCTATCGGGAGCAAGCCACTTGCCAAGCGAACGCCCATACCGTTTGAGAAGAAAAATCCTCACGAGTGGACGAGTGATAAAGTGCTGACGGTAGACGAGGTAACAACGACTCGCTGAGCAAGACTTTATGAGAAAGTAGCCTGTGTGGCGGGAGAGGGAGGGGTGGAGGTGGTTGAAGCAGGGATGAAAGAAGGGGGGGGTGATGATGGTGATGTTTGGGAGTAAGTATTTAAGCGAAAGGTTTGAAATGTGGCGAAGTCTTTGCTAAACTAGGGCATAATTTCAAATCAATTAGCATACCGAGTGCGTCCTGCTACGACTCATTTTTTTTTATCTGGGGATACATCAATAAGCTCGAACACAACTCCTATCATCCCCTGTTGTCAGTTTTTCCCAGAGATTGCAAATCTGTTTTAAAAAGAGAAAAACATGTTTTATAAAAATTAACCTTCCCGATGTGACCCACCCACTTCATTTAAGGTTAAGTTCAGGCCTTCAGGATCCACTTTGATATTTCATATGAAAGATCTCTATCCGACCCAATCGCCATTTGGCTCAAACTTTATTAATTTATTGTTGGAGAGTAGTTGGCCTAACTTAACCGGCCGCACCGCGTTCGGCATTCAATTTCAATACCAAAAAGAAAAGAAAAAGACCCTTTAAGTAAGAAAAAAGCGTCCTCTGGCAGAGAGTCGCCTTTGAAAAGCCGTTTGACTTTGCAGTTGATGATGAGTTGATTATCAGGCCATCAATACACATGGCCCGATAACGTCGATATATTGAATCTGTTAATCGCTTATGGCCTTTCTTTCCCCCCCACCCTCCACGGCATCATGGCCTGGACATGTTTATGCAACGACTTATCCACGTTGGTTAGGTTCTGGGGGCCCATCTGCGGGTTGCGGGCTGCAGTGCAATGCGTTGTGGCGCAGTCCCACAACGAGGCTTTGTTTAAGGGGGGAGGCTCGTACGTTATAAGAGAACACCTTGGCGGCGTCTTCTTTTCTCGAATCCCACTAGTGCAGGCGCTGGCGCTAAGTCGAGTAGCATCCTTAGCTCGAGACTGGCTTCCAGTTGCCCGCTCTTCCCCCCCCCTATCTCACCACTGGCACCCTAAAATCCCGTCTCACGTTTGCTGTTCACGACTCTCACGTTCTACCCACGACTCCCCCCGTTAGGCCCTGTCAACGTCGACATCAATTCAAACCTCAACCCATCATTCTCGCCATCAATAGTCACTTGACTCCTTTAAATCCGTGTCATTTTCACATCACCGATAGACGTGTATCTGATAAGAGCCGTGGACGAATTGACGACATTGACGAACTTCGGACGCTCCATCACCTAATAATATACACATCTCTACCCGGTTTATCACAGCCGAAGAGTTCGCAGGAGACGTATCACGGACCGCAAAACATAAAAGTCACAGGATCCAAGGAGAAAGATATATAATCTTATGGTCCGGAATCTTCTTTTCAGCTGTATACCCACAGGTCACTCCACTGGCCCCCGTTCCACGACGCAATCCGATAACACGTCGGCTCACGACCACTTCACGATTAACGCTTTTATGAACGAATCTGCCATGCCACAGGCTGAGAGAAGAACCATGAGGAGTGAGAACGACGACGCACCTGTCCGCTTCCTACGCAGAGAATGGAAACACAATAAACCGGTAAAGTCGTTGTCCACCATCGTTTTACGTCCTCATTGTCTGATCCTTTTTTGACACCGCAGCATCTTCAAAGGTCCGCTTCTATCCCCACCCTTTCTCTCCTTCCCACGACACGGCCTCATTTCACATGCCGCCGCTGTGGATTCGTCAACACCCAGATCCCAATGTGTCTCTGGTGCTGTTGGACATCCAAGGATGCGGAATCATCTTTCGAGAAATCGATGCCAAGGACAAGGCGTGTGAGCGCTCCAATGAGATTGCAATGCCAAATCAAGCCGCGATTTCACAGCGAGCAACGGGAATCTGCGCGCATCTCGGATGTGTACCAGAATGACAGGTCGGTCCTTGTAAGGGACCGGGGTGGGCGCAAGATTGGGCATACAAAAAGAGGGTCCGGCCGCTCGGAAGTCGCCGAACCTGCTACCTGGGGTGAGAGGTCAGGATCCACGAGAGGTCAAATTGCGCATGAAGTCAATCACACCTTGTCCTGGCCTAATCCACTTTCGCAAGCGAACAATAAGCATACTCCGTCTTTAAAAGATGCAATTGGTGGTGTTGTAAAGAAGCTTGACCTGCTTCAAAGCAAGAACGACAGTGCGGAGGGTAGGAATATGTCCGAGGAAGCAGATCCGACTTGGAATGGGAAATTGAAGAAACCAGGGCAAGAATCGACCCTAGGCGCACAATCATCAATAACTCATGCGGCGACGAAATCGGGGATGACCACATCTGGGGATGTTTTGGCCAGCGACAAAATCTCGGTATGTCGTGGTATCCTCCATTTATTCGTTACCCTGCTCCTTTCTTTATCATGAATCTTCTGAAAGAGCTCTTGCTGAACTTTTCTTTCCTTCAGGTCATGTCCACGTCCTATGCGAAAGAACAATCTCGTCTGCCTCTTCGTTTACGACGCTTGAAAGGAGCCATCCAGCCGCTCCATATCGATTCGACGATTTCTTCATTGACAAATATCTGCAATTCCGTCTCCCCTCGCGGTTCCCTCGAAAGCACTACTAGCTCCACAAAAAGCCCACGAACACTCCGACGAAAAAGTCATCTGAAGATATTTCGTTCTTTTTCGTCGCAGGACAATTCACCGGACGACGCAGGGAACCAAGTCCGACTGATGACGAATGCAGAGCCGGCCCAAACCAGTGGGCGACGGCCAAGTTCAGACCCATTTGGCGAAGTCCTGCGGCCGACGAGCCCGTCAATAGTTTCTATGCCAGATTCATCATCGTTAAGACCGGACGGGTCGGCTGTCAAAGAAACTAGCCCGCAGCTCTTCACACCCGCGACACCCACGTTTTCAATACGATCGGGCGCGAGTTACTTCCACCCAAGGCCGCTATATGCGGCCATCCGGAAGAATGGAGTATGTCTTTCCCCACCATTGCCTTTGAGCACACCCGCGACAACCTCGCCAAAGACTCCGAATAATAAGGTAAATGAGTATGATGGTTGCAGCGCAAGTGGATACGGATCGCCCGCCTCCTCCGTATTCCCGCTGTACACAGGGGGTGACACTATGCTTCTCTCCCTCTCGCTGGAATCTCGATCTTCCTCTAGCTCGACTCTTGCTTCCGCCTTTGCTGAGGATGGTCATATTTCCGGGCCCTTGACGATGCTAAAGGCAAAGTGCGGGTACAGGCCCAAGTCGAGATCCAAATCCAGACCACGAAGCAATCGCAAGCAGAGCACTGCTTCTGGAGAAAATGGTCCTTTGATGACGGGAATGGCAGGAATAGGAAGAACGGAGTCTGGTCAGAGGGTGTTTCAGGTCCCGGTTGGACCAGGGACCGGGTGTTCGATGAGTGGAGAGACAGAGCTGAAATTGGCGCTTGCGCGGCATGATAAGCGGGCAAGCACACCAGAAGGAAGGTCACCGGCTGCAGAGCAGAGGCAAAATACACGTCGGCCAGGAAGCCCGAGTTTGACACCGGGCAAGGTGATAAGAAGGTTGAAGGAGATGGTTTCAAGAACATTTTGACTCGCAATCACGGCATTTTATCTTGAATTAGGGTTTTGGTAGTCACCAGGAGCGACTGGGTTGTAGTGACTTTGGACTGTCGTTGGAACCGAACAATAATGTATCCATGTTTGCATCTGTTTGGAAATGGAAGCTTCCTGAAACAGCATTCAACAATAGCACAATGCTTTCACTTTCACCATGGTGAATTCAGTACAATGCAGCCGCTCAACCTGCAGCCTATAAAGCTTAAAGCTTAAAAAGCTGGCCATGATACAACAACGTGCTATCCTTACCCCCTCCTCTACATTCTTACGCTGGCCGTTTTCTCTCCCCAAAATACCACACAACCTAGATGGTCTGGAGTCGTGTCGCACTGAGTGTGCTCCTCATCCAAGCCGCAACTGTCACTGGACATGCATGTACGTATTTCCATTTCTTCTCTCTGGTCCCTTTTTCATGCATTATTCAGCTATTTGGCATCCCAGCATGTTTGGCTTCAACGTCACTTCGTCCACATTTCCGTATGACAACCGTCCTGTGACTCCCCTCAAGTACATGACCTTTCAAAAATGGTGGTTTCACAACCACCTATCCTACCCTCCCAATCCTAGGGATATATTCCCGCTCTCCGCAGGTGAACCTGCCACGCTTGAAATTGCTTGCAATAAAGGCGCTACTTCATATTTTGCATCCTCCGAGGGTGGAGATATCCGAAATCCATCTAGGCCTAACGATGTATGCCCCGGAAGCCCCACGAAAGAATACCATACGAATGGCATCCATGATTTGGAAGGCTGCGCTCTGGCGATCGCCTACAAAAACAATGCCAAACAAGTTCAACCTAGCGATTTCACCGTTTTTAGTGTGAATAGAACATGCGTGTGGAATAGGTTCACGGATTTTAGCGTACCCAGACGAATGCCGGCCTGTCCGGACGGTGGATGCATTTGTGCATTTTTTTGGATTCATGCAGTATGTTATTTTCTTTTTTTTTTTTTTTCGCGTCGTTTCAACATTAAAAAACTAACGTAACGCGTTTTTTACAGCCTGATAGCGGAGGCGAAGAAAGTGTGTCTTGACTTTTTTTTTTTGGCCTTTTCCTTCGATATTTAGTATTGAATTAACATTCGATTTTCTTTCCAGTGTACATGAACGGATTCAAATGTAATATAACAAACCCGATTTCACAAGTTCCACTTGCGCGGTCTAAAGTAGCTCGGCGGTGTGGTGCAGACCCGGCCAACGACAAAGAGCAGGTATCCCCTGGAAACTGCACATACGGCGCTAAGCAACCGTTGTACTGGTTCAACTTGGAAAGAGACAACGTCAGTTATTCCAGATTTTATGAGCCGCATCACTTTCACTAACGCATGCCATATATACATAGATGTTCGAGGGAGCATATTCGCCGCCTGTTTACAACGAGTTGTACAACTTCATCGATGGCCCGCAGGACGACATCTTTGAAGACTCGTATATTTATCTTCCGAATCCAGCGCCCAATGCAGCTCTACCTGTTTTGCGAAACATAACAGATCACCAAACCAATTTGACGCCGACGCACACAGTGTTGGCGGATCCGAAACAGACAGGTTCCTCTGGAAGGAAATGGTACGTAAGCTGTTCTGTTTTTGGGCGTGGGTTCCCATCCCAGTGATAGCAAACCTCGTCGAAAGTCAAACAAGAGAACGTATGGGGAGGATGATGCGACTCTTGGTGATAGCTTGCCTGAGCGCTGGTCTGTGATGAAAATGACGAAGAGACATCGGAGGTTGGAAGAAAGGGAGAACGTGTGGAGTATTTTCTGATTTTGATTTCGATTTTGATTTTTTTTTTTTTTTCCAATTTTTCGGTCTCCGAGCGCTGATAATCAAAAAAAAAAAAAACACGAACCAGTTCTCTTCTGCCCACCCCACACCATGAGCGAGAACAATGATGATCTTTGAGTTCATCATGCCATCGCATATCGATGGCAACGCCTTAACGCCATTAATTGAGTTGGATCAATCACGTTGTTCTTCAAAGACGGCGCGTTCATTTACCTGGTTACGTATCCCGCGTTCCTAGTTAATGGCTTTGGATCTCGTTTCCATGCAGCTTAAACACCTACTAATGTGATGAATTTTCGCTGCCGAACACGGCTATGTCGGGTATTCGAGTTGGGACATGCAAACCTCTTGGCGAACTCAGTATTCAAGGGAGCTTGGGGGATTTTTACAGCGGACTTGCTCATTGTACTACCAGGACGTCCGCAAGACGATTACCCCCATACGCCGTGACTCGACAACGCGAACAGATCCTAAGTATTAGTATCGGTGAAAGACATCGTTAGATACCGGAGTGCAACATCCTCGTCTCTGCGCCTGATTAGAATCAGAGCCCCATTTATCCACATTAAGGCGAGGGATTTCTCAGGTATTTTCCTTCCACGCCATGCCGTTCGTAAATATCAGTAAATTCAATCAGATGCATTACTGTCGTTCAACGTTTAACGTGTTCACGGACAGTTATAAGCTCAGAAAGAGCTTGTCCACCTCGAGTCCTCCTCACCACCACCACTCGTGTGGTAGTGGACCTTCCCCAAGCTTGTCCACTCCGAGCCTCCTCCTCACCACCGCTACCACCACCACCACCACCACCACCACCACCACCACGACGGGCAGTGACCTACGAGGAGACGATTACTATCTGCAGGCAAGTTACGCTTATTATTCTTGAGGTACTGACTTCCTCAACTCTTGCCGCTGAAGGGAATAGCCTGGTTTGTGGGCCAATGCGTTCAATGGATATGAATGTGAGCATACTCTTGGTGTTCTTTCCTGCCGCCTTTGATAATGTTCGATAACAGACGTATGTATTTGAAACGGAGGGGACACTAGCTCAAATATCTGCCTTCAACTATGACACTTTGGCCTTCAATGCCTCTACCTTTGACAATTCTGCCTTCAACCTTGGGCCGCAAGAGAGGTACATAGCAGGTGGCGTGAGTGATATCATGCACTGCATGATGTATGGATAAGCGACTAATGATACTACCACAGGACAACGCACCGACCGTTTCATATGACAGCGCGTACGACTCGGTGGCGCCAAACCTGTATCTTGATGTAACTGCCTTACATCATACGGCTTATCAGCCCTTGAATCAGCCCTTGAGTGTCCAAAATAACAGTTCGGCTACCGAAATTCAAGTACAAGTTAATGGATACACAGTCCAACGTAAGTCTTATACTATGTCTTCCATGATAATAATAAACTGAATTTTTATGTATAGCGACCCCAAACACTGCCACGTCACTAAATCATGTTCAGTATACTCCCTGGTTCTCCGAGGTGAGACTAAATACATCGTAACTCGTAACTTGCCAAAGCTCCATGATCATTATAGAATCCATACATGCCAGTCTACGAGACAGTCTACAGGGTGGTCGGCATGGCCACTGCTCCACTAGAACATACGCAATATGCTCATTCCGCTCATGAAACCATACCTTCTTTCCAAGTCGCTGTTACACCTACGCAGGGCTTCATTCCTACACCATCTACCCCCATTTCATCGCGTGATGCTAACCGTGCTTTTTTGGATGTCCTCTTTCACAAAACCGTTGATGGTCGCCATGCCTGTAAAACATGCGCAGAGTCAATCAAGAGGAGTAGCGATGCCAGACGTCATTGGAGGTCGAAGCATGGTGGAGAGAACCCCAGGTGCCCTTATTGTGGAACAGTTTGCTCGAGACCGGATGCGCTGATTACTCACTTGAGAAAGGCATGCGTTTATTATAAAGGTAATAGTCCTTTCCTCCGATCAGCCTTCTTGATTTAAGTTGAAGTGATACTAGTAGCATCCAAGCGTTAGGCGATTTAGAATTGTCTTCGACATTGCGGTTGTACTACATATGTACTGTATTGATTTTGCTGGTCAATGTCAAATATACACTGTGGTTTCATGATAAGACAAGATAAACGACATATGATATGTCACACCAGTGTAAACAGCGGCAAATAAGGGAAGCGAATTTCTCCACTTTTGCCTGATTACCCTTCATCTGCCTTCCCCCTAATCGCCACTAGTACTGTTGCAGGCGCTTTGGAAGTAATGAGAGCCAACTCAAATATGGGCCTTCATTTTCATGGATAGAGACGATTTTGAGCTGGGTGCGTGTCTTATCCGTTTTACATCCAGCTTTGTCAGGCTGATTTATTTTCACTAGGTTTATATCTGGGGCTTAAAAGATCCAAAAAAAACAAACCGTATTCACACACACACCGGGATCGTATAGTACAAGAATTGGACGACATCCCTGAAACTAACAAGTACAATATGTCCTTGCCGGTGCTAGCAGTACTGGTTACACTGACGAGAAGCTGTTGCGCTAGTGTATGACTGTAGTGCTGGTGCTGGTACTTTGGCGGGTCAGATTGGAACGGGCGGCTAGTTTGACTTTTGGCAGAAGACATGGAATGAGTGATATTGCGTGATAACCAGATAATGTGGGTGTCCATACTGTTTGTGCTCTGCCTGGCCTGAAAACATTTTTTTAAGGCAACGTGAGTTGTCACAGCCTTGGACGATGACACGTTCGTTGCCCAATATTATGGTTTGAGATCTTCGCAATGCCAGAGCGAGGCATTCCATTAAAGTTGCAATGCGAGTTGTCACAGCCTCGGAAGATGACGCGTCGCCCATTGTGATGGTTTGGAATGTTCGCAATACCAGGATACCCAAAAAGGTATTATCGACACATTTCATCGAAGTCTAAACATTGGAATTCACATTTGATAGATTTTAACAGGTCATGAGAAAGTGATTTTGTCTGTATCTTGGGGCAAGCAAGATGCAGACTGGTTGTCCTGCGGCGGAGATAATCATGCGCTTTGTTGGAATCCGCAAACATCCGAGAGGTCTGTACAGCACACACGGGTCGTCAGTGATTGGCTAATATGCTACATAGTTTCCCTCTGGAGCGTTTCAGGTCAATTGGTGTCCTTGCAATGTATCCTTGCAATGTATCTTTCGCAGAACCTGAACGCCCGCAGACGCAAAAAATGTCCCTCTGCTTCTCCCTCTGCTCCTCTCTTCACAAGACCGCAAGCGTGGCCGCTGCCCCATTTTCCTATCTATCAAAGCCTCGACTCACACGTGACTGTGACAAAGCATTCATTACATCTCCCCTCTTACACCGAATTGGCCGACTTCGTGCGCCCGCCCCACTGGGCTAATATATCCGGAAAGAGGTGGACATAACTTGTTAGCATAACGTCAACGCTCACAGCCAAACCCTGGAGCAAGGCCCATTCTAGCCAGCATATTGATACCAACTTGGGATTGTCGCGTGCGTCGCCTCGTTCCTGATGCGCATCAGGAATCAATTGATGTCTAAGTTAGAATCCCTTCATAAGATCTACATCGTCGGCTAAATCGACATGGAGGAGAGTTACTCGCCCTCCAACCCTTCCGCCCCCAACGCCCTCAACTCCCCCACCTTCAACAGCTTCAACCCCCCTGCTCTCGCCTTCAACCCCCTTTCCCTCAGCCCCCTTGCCCTCGCCTTCAACCCCCTTCCCCTCAGCCCCCCTGCCCTCGCCTTCAACCCCCTTCCCTCCAACTTCAACCCGCACGCCTTCAACCATTCTGCCTCAAACTGTTCTGCCTCCGACCCCCTTTTCTTCAACCCCCACGTCTTCAACCCTCCCGCCTTCAACTCCCTTGTCTTCAACCCCCACACCTTCAACCCCCACGCCTTCGACCGTTCTGCCATCAACCCCCCCACCTTCAACCCTTCCGCCCCCCACCCCTCCACCTTCAACCCCATCGTCAACCCTTCCATCCCTAACCCCCTCACCTTCAACCCATGCCCTGAAGAGAGGTACATACCGGTTAGCGTGAGTAGTATCATCACGATAACTGCATCAGCGACCAATGACCCTACTATCACAGTTCGAGAGTGACGTTTACGGATATAGCCCCGCGGACCTGTATCCTGACGTGAACCCATTACGCAATACAGCTCACCAGCCCTTGAGTGTCCAAAATAATGGTGCCGCTACCGAATTTCAAGGACAAGTTAATGGACATACAGTCGAACGTGAGTCTTACTATGTTTTCCATGATAACAAACTAAATCATGATCCAGAGTTCTTCGAGGTGAGACTAAATACATCATAACTTACCAGAGCTTCATGATCATTATAGAATCCATACATGCCAGTTGGCATGGCCACTGCTCCGCTAGAACACGCCCAATATATTCATGAAACCATACCTAATTTCCAGAATGCTGTTACGCCCACGCGAGGCGAACTGAATCGTGAAGCTGGCCCTTGGCAGGACGAGGGTGCACCTCTAGGGAACTTCGTCCCCACGCTGTCTACCCCAATTTCATTGCGTGAAGCTAACCGCGCTTTTTTGGATAACCTCTTTCACAAAACCGTGGACGGTCGCTATGCCTGTAAATTTTGCGCAAAGTCCATCAAGAGGAGTAGCGATGCCAAACGTCATTGGAAGTCGAAGCACGATGGCCAGAATCCCAAGTGCCCTAATTGTGGAAAACTTTGCTCGAGACCGGACGCGTTGATTGCCCATATGAGAAATGCGTGCGTTTATGATAAAGGTAATAGTCCTTTCCTCCAATCAGCCTGCTTGATTTAAGCTGAAGTGATACTAGTAACACGCAAGCGTTAGGCGATCTGATGTTGTCGACCGCATTAGAGACGCCGAACGTTACCACTATGGCTGTATTCGATATCGCGGTTGTGGTATGCTCGATCAAAAGTTTAGAAGACGTGCAAGTCGTAACATCACGAGTATATACGGGCTGTATGGCGTTTGCCTGTCAATGTCAGATATACCCTGGGGGCTTCGTGGTAAAACCTGTACCCATATAGTAAACTTCTCCATCGCTGCCGATATCTGGCTTGCCTCTATCGTCCGCGCAAAAGCGTAAGCGAAGGCCGAGATGCGGCATGCCGGTCCATATATGGGCAAGTGGCATTGTACCTGAAAGTCCCGGTGCCGGGATATCTGAAAACTTCTCGGACTGTATCTGCTTGCCCCCGCTATTGCAGCTCTATTCTATCCGGAAAAGATGCACATAGCTTGCTTCACATGATATGATATCAGTGCCCGACAGCCATGGAGTGAGCAGAATTGACATTGGATCACCAGCGTGTGATGGCAACCAATCAACTACGTTGGCAACGTATCCCGAACGGATTGTGCGTAAGCAATCTGCCGAGTCATTGATGATCGATGATTGCACACAAACACCCACATCTGCAAAGATTGTAGGAAGGAAATCAGAAGGAAATCAGTGCCCAAAGTGGAAAAAAATCATGTCGAGAACAACTCTACGACGTGATTGGTAATTGACACTCTTAATATGTCGAACAGTTCCTGTCAATGTTGCAAATAAATTTGAGCGCCCTACCGGGAGCGCGCGACCGTAACTCCTTCTCATTGTTCCCACGCAAGGACCATGCACCATACAATGTTCTTATTATTTTCACGTTTACGACGGCTGTCCAACACTACGATTCTTATCCCTGAGGCTGCCGAAGAACCTTCCGTTACATGCAGGAAGATTCCGAGTCTGTAGAATTGAACCCTTCAACGACAGTGGCACACGACATGCTCGATTCTGCACTACGACTTGCATTAGTACTATTCCATTAGTTGGAAGCTCCACGTACCATCATAGCTCGTACTTGTGGCAAGCTCAATCCTTAAAATTTCCGTATCCTGGTTCCAAAACCACGTAAAGTTAGCGTCTAACTGGAAAAAGCATTGGGAGGATATTCAGGTTCTTGCTATTCTTTTCAAGGGTTCTGCACTGTGTCTTACTCTTGATGCTGTGAGTCTGCAGGTTGAATCGCTCTGAGAGAACGATTACACTAGTGCTCCATTAGTAATGGAAGTTCCACATACCATCTCAGCTCGCATTCGTGGCCAGACCGGTTCCCAAACCACGTTAACAAAAGCATTGGGAGGATATTCAGGTCTGTGCCATTCTTTTTGAGGGTTCTGCATTGCGTCTTACTCTTGATGCTGCGAGTCTGTAGAATTGAGGCGCTCTGAGACGCACGCTTGATTCTGCACAACGATTGCATTACGATTGCATTAGTAACGGAAGATCCACGAACCGAACTCGTAACCAGACCAATCCTTACAATTTCTGCATCCGGATTCCCAAACCACGTTTACTGAAAAAAGCTTTGGTATGATATTCCGGTCTGTATTATTGATTCTCTCGAGGATTCTATATTGTGTCTTACTCTTTGACGCCACGAGATTAAACATCAAAGACGATGGGTCCATTCTTCACCTGGGTTGTAGAACGGACTATACGCCATTCATCAAACTGTATGAGCAATCGATTTTCGGCTCTTATGACAGCATACCTAATCAAGCATGGAAATATGGAGCCTGCCGAGGCTGTAGCCTCTCTTCCGCTGATTTCATCCACAAGACGCTGATGCTATTCTCTATTCGTGCTCACTGGCAATTCTGAGACTTGATACATGAAGTGGAACTTTGGCCATGCTGTTGCCCTCTCAGAACGAGTACAGCCGGAAATAGACAGAGTAGTTACCTTCGTAAGTGAAGGATTCAACCTGCTCCCGCCTTAAGAGTGATAACAATTTGGTTCTGGTGAGTCTGTTGCCCTCTCAGAATGGGTACAGTTGGAAATAGACAGAAGAGTTGTCCCCTCGTAAGCAAAAGGTTCAACCTGCTCCCGCTTTGAGAGCGATAGCAATTTGGTTCTGGTGAGTCGCCTTGATGTTTCGCTTGTTCTGGATAGGGTAAGAAAGCGCCCGTTGTTGAGTTGTTGGCCTGTGCGTGCGACGATATGTTCAAACGCTCAAAGTTTGATTTTTTCTGTGAGTACGCTTCCATTTTTTTTCTTTCCCTCCCAAAATGTCATACTTTATCTGTCTGCGGCCATTGCTTGCCTCTTACCGTGAGCGGAGCCTGTGTATCAAGTGGCAGTGCCATCGCTGATCTCGATAGACGAAAGTATTGGTTTGGATTAAGCCCGATGAACTAGGGAGAAGAGATCCTCGAAAATCAGGAAAACGACACCCAGCTAGAGGGAAACCCAAGCCTGTTGGCAGTGGAGCAACGACCTTTGTAGTTTCCTAATGCGGGGTAAGTTCGCTTCAGCCCAACTCGTTTCTATTTTTATTTTTTTGCATTGAAATGGTTGTATATTTGAAACAAGTAATTGAAAGCTATCGAGAATGTGCGCAACAAACGGACAACAGATGTTGATATAAAAAAAACAACGGCACTTGCAACCAAACACATGGATCAAAGCACTTGAAGCAAGTTGGCTCAGGTACATTCTCTATTATTGAGGCGCAGCGTTTGATCTGACGCACGGAGGTAGCCCTGCCCGCTCGGAGACCAGCGTTGAGATATATGGGATAATTACCTGGCGTGTTGTCGAGAAGTCCACCGCCAGGCGCCAGCTTGACGGAAACTTGGATCGGCGATCTCCGAGGCCTTATCCTTTTATTTTTACTCGTGAACGCCATCTTAAACGCCGCTGCGCGGAATTTTCGAATATTCTGATGATATATGTAGCACATGTTTTGGACAATCCCCCAAAAAGAAGACTAGCCTCACGGTGTTATCACTCTCCAGAATCGTGGTCATATGGATTTTTTAACAGCTAAAACAGCGAGCACTTAAATATGAACCCACAGAATCGATTGTTTATCCTTCTTTTCAAGCATTATCCACGGCGAACTTTTCTGTCCGTTATCAATGTTATGCTGGTGCTCAAGTAATGTATCGACCACCTCTCTGATCCATGCGGCTCAAGTACGGCAGTTTGCGGTTACCAATGCCTAATGGGGCTCCCTTGGTGTGGAAGTTCATGTGGCAGGGGCATTGGTGTTTAGTACGTTACCGGCCGTTTCTTCAGCCATCTTGGCGTATCACTTTATCAATATGGCGATGGGGATGGCGGTGATGTGCAAATTTTCGGCGGCCAATTTGAAGAATTCCTTTCGGCTTTTCGACGCGAATGTAGGTGTAGGAATCCAATCGTTTAAGTCATAATACTATTGTAGTGCTCGTCCCTCGGTGGTGTTCCCGATCGCAGCAAAGAACCTCATAGTATTGCGGTTGGCATATGTTTCTCTCTCTCTCTCTCTCTCTCTCTCTCTCTCTCTCTCTCTCTCTCTCTCTCTCTCTCTCTCAGCTGCGGTTTTCAACTTCGTGCGCCCGCCCTGCTAGGTTATTATATCTGGAAAGAGGTGGACATAACTCGTTATGCTTAGCATAACGTCGACTCTCACCGCCAAACCCCGGAGCAAGGCCAATTCTACCAGCATAGTTGGGTGATCGGGGTTTTAGACGTTAATTGACCTGATGCAACGAGGCAGCAAGCGTTCAAGGAAAATCAAAAGTCCTTATAAGGTCCACATCACCAGCTAAATCGACATGGACGAGAGGTACTCGCCCGCCTCCAACCCATCTGTCTCCAACCCATCTGCCTCCAACCTTTTTGCTCCCAACGCCTTCAACTTCAACCCCCTGCCCCCGTCTTCAATCCCCTTCCCTTCCACCCCCATGCCTTCAACCCTCCCGCCTTCAACCCCCCTCCCTTCAACCCCCACGCCTTCAACCATTCTGCCTCCAACCCCCTTTTCTTCAACCCCCACACCTTCAACTGCTCCGCCTCCAACGGTTCTGCCTCCAATCCCCTTTTCGACCCCCTTTTCTTCAACTCCCGCGCCTTCAGCCCTCCCGCCCCCAACTCCTTTGTCTTCACCCACGCCTCCAATCGTTCTGCCTTCAACCGTTCTGCCTTCAACCCCACCACCTTCAACCCTTCCACCTTCCACCCTCCCGCCTTCAGCCCTTGCCTTGAAGAGAGATACACACCAGTTAGCGTGAGTTCATGCACGATAATTGCACCAGTGACCAATGACCCTACTATCACAGTTCGAGAATGAGGTACCATACATTTACGCCGGATATAGCCCGGCGAACCTGTATCCGGTGTTCCCTGACGTGGACGCATTACGCGATACAGCTTACCAGCCCTTGAGCGTCCAAAGTAATGGTCCAGCTACCGGATTTCAAGGTCAAGTTAATGGACGTACAGTCCAACGTGAGTCTCATACTATGTTTTCCATGATAACAAACTGTATTTTCATATGCAGCGATTGCCACGTCACCAAATGTTCATGTTCCAGGGTTCTTCGAGGTGAGACCAAATACATCTATAACTTAGACATGGAGCCATGATCATTATAGAATCAATACATGGCAGTCGGCACAGCCACTGCCTCGCTAGAATATACTCATCGAGCTCATGAAACCATATCTAATTTCCAGAATGCTGTTACGCCCACGCGAGGTGAACTAAATCGTGCAGCTGCCCCTCGGCAGGACGAGGGTGCACCTATAGGGAACTTCGTCCCCGCGTTGTCTACCCCAATTTCATCGCGTGAGGCTAACTGCGCCGTTTTGGATCACCTCTTTCACAAAACCGTCGAGGGTCGCTATGCATGTAAATTTTGCACAAAGTCCATCAAGAGGAGTAGTGATGCCAAACGCCATTGGAAGTCGAAGCACGATGGCCAGAATCCCAAGTGCCCTAATTGTGGAAAATCTTACTCGAGACCGGACGCGTTGACTGCCCATATGAGAAATGCGTGTGCTTATGTTAAAGGTAATAGTTCTTTCCTCCAATCAGCCTGCTTGATTTAAGCTGAAGTGATACTAGTAACACGCAAGCGTTAGGCGATCTGATGTTGTCGACCGCATTAGAGACGCCGAACGTTACCACTATGGCTGTATTCGATATCGCGGTTGTGGTACGCTCGATCAAAAGTTTAGAAGACGTGCAAGTCGTAACATCACGAGTACATACGGGCTGTATGGCGTTTGCCTGTCAATGTCAGATATACCCTGGGGGCTTCGTGGTAAAACCTGTACCCATATAGTAAACTTCTCCATCGCTGCCGATATCTGGCTTGCCTCTATCGTCCGCGCAAAAGCGTAAGCGAAGGCCGAGATGCGGCATGCCGGTCCATATATGGGCAAGTGGCATTGTACCTGAAAGTCCCGGTGTCGGGATATCTGAAAACTTCTCGGACTGTATCTGCTTGCCCCCGCTATTGCAGCTCTATTCTATCCGGAAAAGATGCACATAGCTTGCTTCACATGACATGATATCAGTGCCCGACAGCCATGGAGTGAGCAGAATTGACATTGGATCACCAGCGTGTGATGGCAACCAATCAACTACGTTGGCAACGTATCGCGAACGGATTGTGCGTAAGTAATCTGCCAAGTCATTGATGATTGCACATCTGCAAAGATTGTAGGAAGGAAATCAGAAGGAAATCGGTGCCCAAAGTGGAAAAAAATCATGTCGAGAACAACTCTCGTGATTGGTAATTAACACTCTTAACAGTTCCTGTCAAAGCGTACCATAACCTTCCCATGGTTTCCACGCAAGGACCATACATCTCACTTATTATTATGTAATAATATTTTACATTTACGACGGCTGTCCAACGCTATACATCCCCAAGAACCTTCCGTTACATGCAGGAAGATTCCGAGTCTGTAGAGTTAAACCCTTCAACGACAGCGGCACACGACATGCTCGATTCTGCACTATGACTTGCATTAGTACTATTCCATTAGTTGGAAGCTCCACGTACCATCATAGCTCGCACTTGTGGCAAGCTCAATCCTTACAATTTCCGTATCCTGCTTCCCAAACCATGTTAACAAAAGCATTGGGAGGATATTCAGGTCTGCGCCACTCTTTTTGAGGGTTCTGCATTGCGTCTTACTCTTGACGCTGCGAGTCTGTAGAATTGAACCGCTCTGAGACACACGCTTGGTTCTGCACAACGATTTCATTACGATTGCATTAGTAACGGAAGATCCACGAACCATCATAGCTCGCACTCGTAGCCAGACTAATTCTTACAATTTCTGTATCCTGGTTTCCAAGCCGCATTAAGCCAACTGAAAAAGGCTTTGTGTGGACATTCTGGTCTGTATTATTGATTCTCTCGAGGATTCCATATTGTCTCTTACTCTTTGACGCCACAAGATTAAACATCAAAGACGATGGGACCATTTTTCACCTGGGTCGTAGAACGGACTATACGCCATCATCAAAATGTACGAGCAATCGATTTTCGGCTCTTATGACAGCCTACCTAATCAAGCATGAAAGTATCGGGCTTGTCGAGGCTGTAGCCTCTCTTCCGCTGATTCCATCCACAAAACGCTGATGCTATTCTCGATTTTGTGCAGTTCGTGCTCACTGGCAATTCTGAGACTTGATACATGAAGTGGAACTTTGGCTATGCTGTTGCCCTCTCAGAACGAGTACAGCCGGAAATAGACAGAGTAGTTACCTTCGTAAGTGAAAGATTCAACCTGCTCCCACCTTAAGAGTGATAGCAATTTGGTTCTGGTGAGTCCGTTGCCCTCTCAGAATGGGTACAGTTGGAAATAGACAGAAGAGTTGTCCCCTCGTAAGCAAAAGGTTCAACCTGCTCCCGCTTTGAGAGCGATAGCAATTTGGTTCTGGTGAGTCGCCTTGATGTTTCGCTTGTTCTGGATAGGGTAAGAAAGCGCCCGTTGTTGAGTTGTTGGCCTGTGCGTGCGACGATATGTTCAAACGCTCAAAGTTTGATTTTTTCTGTGAGTACGCTTCCATTTTTTTTTCTTTCCCTCCCAAAATGTCATACTCTATCTGTCTGCGATCATTGCTTGCCTCTTACCGTGAGCGGAGCCTGTGTATCAAGTGGCAGTGCCATCGCTGATCTCGATAGACGAAAGTATTGGTTTGGATTAAGCCCGATGAACTAGGGAGATCCTCGAAAATCAGGAAAATGACACCCAGCTAGAGGGAAACCCAAGCCTGTTGGCAGTAAAGCAACGACCTTTGTAGTTTCCTAATGCGGGGTAAGTTCGCTTCAGCCCAACTCGTTTCTATTTTTATTTTTTTGCATTGAAATGGTTGTATATTTGAAACAAGTAATTGAAAGCTATCGACAATGTGCGCAACAAACGAACGACAGACGTTGATATAAAAAAAACAACGGCACTTGCAACCAAACATATTGATCAAAGCAAGTTGGCCCAGGACATCGAGGCCCAGGGTTTGGTCTGACACACGGAGAGATAGCCCTGCTCTGGAGCATTGAAGCATATGGAATAACTACCTGGCTTGTTGGCGAAAAGTCCACCGCCATGAGCGCCAGGTTGACAGAAACTTGAATCGGCAATCTCCGATGGCGTTCTATCCTTTACTCATGAACCCCATGCTAAGCGGGAATTCTTCGAAAGTTCTGATGGTATATGTAACACACGTTCTGGATAACCCCCCAAAAAGAAGATTAGCCTCATGGTGTTATCAATCCACACAGAATTGTGGACTATGGATGGTGGACCCATCAGAAGCCTGGGATATGGTTAAAAACGGGCCACGGCTGCATTATCTTCCTCCACGATGACCTCTAACTTGACTACCGAAGCCTACGAAGTTTTTCAGTTGCTCCAAGCCTGGGTAGTATAACTTATACGCTTTCCTATGACTAAAATTGCTTACTCATTTAAAAGTTACACGATTCCATGCAATGGGAATTCGGAGGGCAATCGCCTGCCGCACCTTGGCAGGGCCAGTATGACTTTGGCATTCAAGAGGTGCCCTCTACCGAGAGAAGCATGGAAGCACCTATAGGGAACGTCGTCCCCATGCCGTCTGCCCCAATTTCATCGCGTCGTGCCAGCCGCGCATTTTTGGATCACCACTTTGACAAAACAGTTGACGGTCGCCATGTCTGTAAGATATGCACGGGAATCATCAAGAGGAGAATGGATGCCAAGCGTCATTGGATGTCAAAGCACGGCGGTCAGAACGCCCGGTGCCCCGGGTGCCGAAAACTTTGCTCGAGAAAGGACGCACTGATTAACCACATGAGAACTGCATGCGTTTATTATAATGGTAATAGTCCTTTCCTCCCATCAGTCTACTTGATTTAAGTTGAAGTGATACTAGCAGCACGCAAGCGCTAGGCGATCCAATGTGTTCGGTTGTGTTAGAGACGTCAAATATTGCTATATTTTAATCATATCTCTCGGTTGTAAATGTGCACGTGTTACGAGTACATAATGTATTTGTCAATGTCAGATATACTCTCAACAGCCTTTTGACAGCAAATTCTTTGCAGGGTACCATATATAAACACAAGTAGCGGTGTCAAATTGTCTTTGTATATTCAAGTTCTCACAAGTGACCTTACTCTACATCTCGCTATCCGTGTGTGGCATATGCAAGTTCCGATCTTTTTACTCTCAGATCCACCATCATACATCATCATACATCATGCCTCAGGCTTCAAGCGTAGATGATTGGCCAGATGCATGGCGTGGCGGCCCCGATTCGTGCCCTGCGTTTCAAATCTTGGTGTCCAGCCTGCGCGAGCCATCTCGAAGCAAGTCGTCCTCATTGGGTAATATTTACTAGTGGCAAGAGCCACCAAAAATGATGGTATTATTAGATCATTGCCAGCCCTTGCCTGGGTATCGTTCAACGCCATCTGTGTGGCCCGTGTCCCCTGTCACAGGATGGCTGAACATTTGAACCTTACCTTTCTTGCCCCTTCCGTGTTGCCAGCCGAAATTTGCTGGCTCCGGCCGTTCATATACTGTCGTCATATGGCTTTCAATTTACAGCGGCACAAGTCGAAAGTAGCCTCCTCAAAAAGCTCAGGAATGCGATAACTACATGAAAAACACAAAAGGGTAGGTCTCATCCAAGCACTACTGAGATAAATTATTGACAAAATATGGACAGAAAATCACCCGGCACAAACGGAACTAGTCATATTGAAGCCGCCATCGCCACCGCCAGACAACGTTGAAACATTGATGGCTCCCAATTGATAACAGCCAGAATAGAGTTTAAAATGGGAGATAATACTGCGCAAAGGATCCTTCCTCTCAGAAGCCCACATAATCGATCATGATGAATAGCGACGACGATATTTTGCGTGTAGGTTCTATTATTCATCGTCCCAAGTCTCGATGTACTGTCACTCTCCTAGCTGTGTACCCAAATGGAAATTAGAATGAACCTCGAAGTGAATGGAATAGAATGTGCAGTTCAGAACTCTTACTCTTACTACGTGAGTAATTGGATGGCAGGTTCTTCCAACTATGCTTATTTGATCTATTTAGCCAAATTCGTCCCGGATGGACCCCGGTGACAATGGCCTCTCACCCACGAATCACGACATCAGAACATTGTACCCAACGGCTTGGCAGGCAGCTCCTAGTGGTGTCCCAAACAATCTTTTTGCGATTGGGACAGTGACTGATAACCTATGCGCCGAACTTGAATATAGTTCCAGGAGCCCACCCTCCTGGTTCATGGAGAAGAATGTATGCTCCCAATCCCAACGGCCACTTAGCGACCACTTGGTCCTTTCACGTGAGCTTTTTCTCCGATGACTTAGTAGGACTCGATGATCACCCGTTTTTCCATACCAAAGCCGTCTATCAAATCCATAAGCAGCACAGTCATCCAACACTGCCCACTAGGTTAAGGGCATCAGAACACGAAGGATCGGGTCCGACACGCCAATGGTGTATCCCTTGCAAAAAAATCATTAAGCGGAAAAACGACATGTTAAGGCACATAAAATCAACAGTCAGACGTGGAGGAAGACGTCCTGCTTGTCGACGATCTTAGCACCAGCCGGGAGATGATAGGTTGCAGACTCGATGTAGTTTTAGTTTACTGACATTATTGTGTATCATAATGAGGTGTTTTTCTCAGGCTGACTAAGCAAATTGCAATTTTTTTCGCATAGAAATTGTATATTCAAGTCATGTAATCAACTCAATACAAAAGCAATGGAGAGTGGTGTCGGTGGGGGGCATACGCGGCAGCCTTTTGGGAGGCCGGGAAAAGCGGTGGCGGTAGTCGGCGGACGCCATGCCATGCGCGTGAAGCGGGCAAAGAGGTGAGTACTCACATTTGCGTATGAACCGCCTGAACCCAAAGTTGGTTGGAGTAGTCGGCGCGAGCCTCTTTCGTAAAAGGGTATTGCCCTGGACAGATTAGGACTGCCAGGCCAGGCGCCAGTGGAGCCCGACAGGCTGTCGAAAACGGCGAAAGGCGGCAAGCCATGACACAAAAGAGCAAATGTTAGGGCCATCATAGTCCAAGACAAGGTTGTCGGCTTGTTCGTTTTTGGGGATTCCTGCATAGCCGGGCACCACAAGATTGTAAGGCGACGAGAAGGGTGGCCGTTGAACCACAATCAAAAAGTGGTCGCAAGGCGAATGGCAATCAATATGTTGGCCATCGCAAATGTCGGTACGAAAGACGCCTTTTCCCGCTGCCGCATTGTCAACAAGGGACGCGAACATTTAAATACGAACGGTAAAAAGATGCGGAATGGCCAATCTCGCACCATAAAATGGTGGTAACACTCTCAAAAGTTGGCATTCATCAACTCGTGACCAACTTTACCCGAGCCTTCGCCTCTATTCATCATGTCTACCTCAATCGAGAAGAAAGGAATGACCTACTATGGTAATACCTTCTTCTCATTTTCCCATCTAATTCAATGACTGTTCATAACGGGTACTGGGATGTATGTCCTTTAGTACGTGGATTCTGCAGGAGGAAGAGTCGCTCAAACAGTTCCAAGCTGCGTACGTGCTTTCCTCTAATTATGACGAGCACTTTTCCTATTTTTTGGCAACAGCTACGATGCTGGGATTAATACGTTCGATACAGCCAACGTGAGCATCCTGGACTGTGTTGTCCACCTTGTAACTGCCCTGAATCAACCCACGCTCATTGAAGGTTTACTCCCTTGGTGAATCAGACATGGAAGGGCAATCAAATAATTTAATTTTCCTCACGGGATCGTTGTCATGACCAAGGTAGCCCCTCTCCCTTGGCAACTTTTTTTTTAAAAATGAGCAACTCGACAGGTTTACTTCCTTGTGAACCTCTGCTCTCATGAAGAGCGAGAACACCGACGATGTTGGATACGTTGACCAATATGGTCTCAGTCGTAAGGTGACATTTCATTTTGGGTTCAAATGTATTGCAACCTGTGTTCACGTATCAGATAGCACATCTTCGATTCTCTCAAAGCGAGTTTGAAGAGACTCCAGTTGGACTATGTCGATGTTTTACAGTGTACGTGATTCAATAACGTGGCTTTTGATAACTCATACCAAAGTTATCAAGGTCATCGCCTCGACAAAATCCCCGATTGAAGAGACGGTGTGTTTAATATTGAGTGTGAGTTTCCAAAGACAGTTAAACATTTCAACAGATGCAGGGACTTTACGATGTGGTCAAGGCTGGATATGTCCGGTATGTTGGCATGTCGTCGTGCTGGGCTTGGCAATGTGAGACTTGAAACTTTCTTGCTCAACTTTTCAATGAATAACCAACTTCATATACTTCTAGTCCATGTCACGCAGAGTGAGGCATTTCGTATCTAATAAAACACATCAAATAGTAAAATCACAATAGATTATGCGATCACAAGCAAGTTGACACCATTTATCTCGAAGCAAAACTAATACAATCCTCTTCACCGAGAAGAGGAACATGAAACGCCTACGCTCAAGGTTTGATTCGTTCAATCGTCTTTTTGTTGTGTTTTCGCTCATGTACGGCCAGAGCACATTGGGATCAGCTCAATTCCTTGGTCTCCCCTTTCCTGTTGCGATTGCCTGACATGAAGACAAAGAGGA
Source organism: Amanita rimosa (assembly GCA_023014395.1). NCBI lineage: Eukaryota > Fungi > Basidiomycota > Agaricomycetes > Agaricales > Amanitaceae > Amanita > Amanita rimosa. The sequence goes on from JAEBUO010000086.1 coordinate 43,391, forward strand.
GTCAGGAAGATCTGTACAACTTCATTACTTAGTTTTGGTATAGCTACTGACATTTCTGCAGGTATAAATCACTCATCAGACCGACGCGAAGGACGCAATCGTCAATCGTGTCAAAGAAATTGTTAAAAAAGGGATATTGCAATGATGCAAGTCGTGCTTGCCTGCGTTCAGTCAGTTTGGAAGCGCACCATCTTTTTCCATAAGCCATACACGTAGTCGTCGCGGCGCCTATTGCAGGCACGACTCCCATAGATAATCTGAGAGATACTATCAGTATGTTTCGTTTTTGCCCTGCTTATAACACTTGATGCGAATTGTCGAAAAAATCAGTACATGTCACGTTGATGGACGAGGAGATACGATATATATGGAGGAACCGTACAAACCCCAAAATATCCGCGGCCATTCTTAGTCGGTTCCTTCCTTGCAATAAATTGTGTTTGGACGACAGAGCATTAATGAGGGACCTGGTCCCATCCCATTCCCCTCTCGTCCAATTCTCACATGACCTCCGTCGTCGTCGCCATATGTGTTCCCCGTCATGCCCTGATCCTCCCGCCTTTCTCTCTCTCGTCGCTTTAACCTATTTCCTCGATGGCATCACTTTTGTACTCGCCCACTAATTAGTACATCATGTATTTTGAAGCATGATGAGCCCGCTCCGCGAACGCTAATGTAATCTCTTCACAATCGCCAATGTTCAGATAGAGAAACTAGGGTTCACGTTGCTAGCTGAGTAGCTGATGTATCAGTGCCTTGGCATTCTCGAGATGATCGCATAAATAATTGCTTTTCCAGTAGAATCCAGAGGATTTTGGAGACTTTCGGCCGACGTGCCGTTTCTCCCTGAGGCTAACCATTGAATACTGAACAACTAGAAAATATATACCACACCGCAATAGGGCATTCCCCTACCTCTCAAACATGAATTAGTGTCGTACATTTTATCTCATGCTACATTATGACAATCAAAATTTTGGGGTCTGTATGGTTCCTCTGGGTATCGCATCTCCTCATCTGTCAATGTGACATGTACCGATTCCTTTCTAAAGATTCAATCCATGTTGTGAGCAGGAGGAACGAAGCGTACTGATAATATCTTTCAAGTTGCCTATAGAAGTCGTGCCCATGATGGGTGCTGCAACAACTACATGGAAGCGTGGTCAGCCAGTTTTCGGATTCAGCGGACCAGACTGGGACCAGCGCACCATCCTTCGCCGTAATCCAGGCAAGCACAACTTGCACCATCCCAACCCCTTTTCATTGCAATTTCCACGATATGCTCAAGTGATCACGTCCATCATGTCCTTTGTGTTTGCTGGCGCAAGGTGTGAAATATACCTGCAGAAATGTCAGCACCTATAAGAAAACTAAATGAACAAATCATATTTGTCTACCTCACCCCGCTTTGTCTTGGTATAAGCTGGTCGAGCAAAAACTCCAGGAGCGAAGGGGGACCAAGGAGTTGAGCTGACTCCAAAGTGCTATGACCGTAAATGAGTAAAAACACAAAAGACAATGGAAATAATCAAACCTTGAGCGTACGGAGCATTTCATGCTTGACAAAGGAGATTGTCATGGTTTTGCTTAGAGTTAACGCGTAAGAGATGCCATGTGAACTAGAGGTTGGTTATTTAAAAAGAAGAGGAAAAACGTTTGAAAGCTCACAGTCTGCTGGCACGACGACTGATGCCAGTTGAATATACCGAACATATCCTTTATGTAAATTGAACTTTGGACAATGGCAGGGGCTGAGCAAACCCCATGACTATAGGTGTCCAGGATAAGCGCTTAAGCGTTGCAGTGCATCTTTAGTTCCCACGCAACGACCACCAAGCGCCCAGCCAGTTGGCCGCCTAAACATCAGCCTGGGATGCCCACCAAGCGCTACGATTCTTATATCCTGAGGCTTCTGAAGGACCAGATCTACCTTCCATTGCATATAGGAAGATAGAGATAGTCTTCGAGTCTGTAGAATTGAACCCCTCTGACCTTTCTTCAGACACGTTGATTTAGGGTTCCAGTTTCACCAACGACTGCGGCTCACATGCTCGATTCTGCACTATGACTCGCATAAGTGTTCCATTAGCAACGGAAGCTCCACGAACCATCATAGCTCGCACTCGTGGCAAGCCAATCCTTACAATTTCTGCATCCTAGGTTCCGAACTGCATTAAGAAAAGCTTTTGGGGGATATTCTGGTCTGTGCTGTTGTTTCTTTTGAGATTTCTACATCGTGTCTTACTCTTGATGCCACGAGATTATCCGAGTCCATAGAGTTGAACTGCTCTGAACTTTCTTCAGACACATGCTCGATTCTCTGTGCTACGACTTGCGTAAGTATTCTATTAGTAACAGAAGCTCTACGAACCATCATAGCTTGCACTTGTGGCAAGCCAATCCGTACAATTTCTGCATCCTGAACCCCAAACTGCACTGAAAAAAGCATTGGGAGGATATTCCGGTCTGTACTATCATTTGTCTTTTTTTGAGGGTGTTGCGTTGTGTTTTTATTCTTGATACCGCGAGATTATCCGAATCCGTGGAATTGAACTGCTCTGAACTTTCTTCAGACACGCTCGATCCTGCACTATGACTTGCATAAGTATTCCATTAGCAACGGAAGCTGCACGAACCATCATAGATCACACTCGTGGTAGGACTAATCCTTACAATTTCTGCATCCTGGATCCCAAACCGCACTGAAAAAAGCTTTTGGAGGATATTCCGGTGTGTGTCATTGTTTCTTTCGAGGGCTCTGCATCATGTCTTGCTCTTGACGAACCCTTGTAGATAGCAAAGACGATGGGTCCATCTTTCACCCAGGTCGTCAAACGGACTCTACGCTTTTCGTCAAATTGTATGAGGAATCGATTTGCGGCTCTTATGGCAACATACCTTGTCAAGCATGGAAGTATTGGGCCTGCTGTTGAGGCTGTAGCCTCTCTTCCGCTGATTCTATCCTCAAAACGCTGATGTCAGTCTTGATTTGGTGCAGTTCGTGCTCAATTCTTCCAATCTTTGATACTTGATAGTTTTCATCATAAAGTGGGACTTTGGCTATCGCCCATCTCAGAACGAGTACAGTTGGAAATAGACAGAATAGTTACCCCTCGTAAGTAAAAAGTTCAACCTGATCCCGCTTTGAGAAACATAGCCGTTTGGTTTTGGTGAGTCGCCTTATTGTTTCGCTTGTTCTGGATAGGGTAAGAAAGCGCTTAGAAAGTTGTTGGCCTGTGCGTGCGAGGATATGTTCAAACGCTTGCAATTCAATGGTGCGAGTGCGCTTCCATTTGTCTTCCTTCCCTTTGATCGTGGACCACAAAATGCCTATCTGTCTGCGGCTATTGCTTGCCTCCTACCGCGAGAGAAGCCTGTGTATCAAGTGGAAGAAAGTATTGGTTTGGATTATGCCCGATGGTTTCTAGAACTAGTGAAAAAAACGAAGAGGAGATCCTCGAAAATCAGTAGAACGACACCCAGCCGATAGCCATTTGCCGATGGAAAAAAGCATACGCCGTCCTGAATGGAGCCTAACAGCGGGAAGAACAATAAGATCACCACGTCTGGTTCACGATTCCATATTCCGCATCGATGTGGAGGAGTTATAGGAGAGAGGGGGACTCAAGGCTGGCAACGGATATTTGATGACCCGGGTAGTTGCCTAAAGTGGGGTAGGAGCTACCACACCTACCTATCGAAGCAAAGCAAGTTGGTCCAGGATCCAGTTGCTGTAGAAGTCCATAAGGTACATTCTCTATTGTCAAGGCGCAGCGTTTTGGTCTGACCCACAGAGAGATAGCCCTGCTCAGGAACTTGGGATATTGGCGTGCTATCGAAAAGTCCTCCGGCGTCAGTGTGACGTACACTTAGACCGGCAGTCACGACGGCATTTTATCTCTACTCATGAGCGCCGTGTTAAAAACGTTGCTACACGGAGGTTTTTCGAAAGTTCTGATGATATACGCAAACGTCCTGGACATCCTCCCTAAAAGAAGACTAGCCTTGTGTATGGTTTATGGATGGTGCGTCCATCAGTGATTATCCTGAAGCCTGAGATATATTTTAAAAACAGGTCACTGTAGCAATATCTCCCTCCGCTACTCTTGCACGATGGCCTCTAGCTTGACTCCTGAAGCCTACGCTGTTTTTCAGCTGCTCCAAGCCTGGGTAGTATAACTTATACGCTCTCCTATGACTAAAATTGCTTACTCATTTAAAAGTTACACGATTCCATCCAACGAGAATTCGTAGGGCAATCGCCTGCCGCACCTTGGCAGGGCGAGTATGACTTTGCCATTGATATGCCCTCGACCGAGAGAAGCATGGAAGTGCCTATAGGGAACATTGTCTCCACACCGTCTGCCTCGATTTCAACGCGTGGTGCCAGAAGCCGCGCTTTTTTGGATCACCGTTTTGACAAAACAGTTGACGGTCTTCATGTCTGTAAAATATGTACAGGGGTCGTCAAGAGGAGAAGGGATGCCAAACGCCATTGGATGTCGAAGCACGGTGGCCAGAACCCCAGGTGCCCCAAATGTGGAAGACGTTGCTCGAGGAAGGATGCGTTGGCAAACCACATGAGGAAATGTCTGGATTTATGACAATGGTAATAGTCCTCTCCTCCCTTCAGCATTTAAGTTGGAGTGATACTAGTAGCATGCAAGCGTTAGACGGTTCAATGTTTTCGGTTGTGTTAGAACTACTGTCTCTGTTGTAGTACGCTCGACTTTAGACAACGTGCACGTGTTACGAGTACATATGTATATGTATATGTGCTGTATATTCTCAACAGCCTTTGAACAGCAAAACTTTCGCAACGCATCTTATAGGCACTCTAGCCCTACTTCGCAGCTCGCTATCTGTCAAATTCAAGTTCCGATGTTACTCTCAGATCCATCAAGCATAAATAATTGGCCGCCAGTATGCATGGCGTGGCAATTTGTACCCTGCATGTCAATCTTGGTGTCCAGCCTGTGCCATCATGATGGCGAGTCATCTCGCAACGTATTGTCCTTATCGGTTGCTACAAGAGCCACCAAAAAATACTAACGGTGTTATTAGAATATCGTCGGCCCTGGGTCTCGTCGCTCTACGCCATGGTCTATGGGGTGCATCGTGTTGCGGGATAGCGTTGAACCTTACCTTTCTTACTCCTTCCGTATGACTGTTCGGCCGCTCATATGCCGACATCGTGGCTTTCAATCTACAAAACGTAGGTCCCGTCCAGGCACTACTGAGATAAATTATTGACATAATAAGAGTGCGGTGTAAACGGAACTAATCATAAGCTACTATTTCCAGCCGCTTGATGGTGAACTGACAGCCAGAATCGAGTTCATAAAAATGGAAATGGCTTGAGCACTGCGCGAAGGATCCTTCCTTGTTTCCCTCTCAGCAGCCCAGATAATCGATTGTGATGGCTAGCGACGAGGATATTTTGCGTGTAGGTTTCATTGGTCAATGTCCCGAGTCTCAATGTACTGTAATCATCCTAGCTATTTACCCAAATGGGAATTAGGACGAACCGATGAATGGAATAGAAGTGCCAGTTCAGAACTCTTACTCTACTATGCCTATCTGTTATATTTAGCCAAATTCGTTCCAGATGTCGGACCTTGGTGATAATGGTCTCTTAGCAACGAACCACGATATTACAATGTAACATCCAACGCATCAACGCCACGCAGCTGTTAGTGGTGTCCTAAATAATCTTTTTGCAATTGGGACATGACCGATGACCTATGTGCAGAGCTCAATGGTTCCAGGAGCCCACCCTCCCAGTTTATGGAGCAAAATGTATGCTCCAATCCCAACGGCCACTTGGCGACCTCTGGATCCTTGGATGTGAGCATTTTTCCCAATGGCTCTTCGATTCAACGATGATCAAATGGTAGCACAAGCCACGCACCGAGAGTCTAGCGCGTTTTTCCGTACCATCAAATCCATGAGCACCCACGCGGAAAACGGCGGCGGCCCGGGTGGCTGCACCGGTCCTTTTTGGTGAATCCCTTGCAAAAAGACCATTAAGTGGGAAAGTGACATATCAAGGCACTTGAAATCAGCAGTTCAGATGTCCCGCTTGTCGACGGTCTTACATCAGCCAAACACGTCAAGAGATCACATCCGTTTGACTTGGATATTATAGGTAGCAGACGTAGTTTTAGTCTACTTGTATCACAGTGAGGCACTAGTATTGCGGTACCATGGTTTTTATCCTCTGAATAAAGAAGTTTCATCGAGTTCTTGTAATACTGTGTTAAGGAAGAAAAAATTCTAGTTCCAGAGTTTTGAGTGGATGAGCAAACAGAAAGCCCAGATCACTCATCTTCTTCCTCAGGATCGTGACGAATCGTACATCGGCGTTGCGCCCGGACATTGACTATGCGCATGGAACAAGATATTCAACCAGCCCAGTTAATGTGTTAAGTTGTCCGTTAGCAGATAGAGACCACTGCCGCGGCGTAGACGTCCTCGAGGGCAATGTGAGTGCGAGCTGCAGTCAACTGCTTGGTGGGCGCCGATTGTTGCGTACTTTTTTTCTTTTCTTTTTTTTTTTTTGAATAAAAGTTATACTTTTTGAAAATTGGTTTGATCCGGGAAAAGTCCAAAAAAAGAGTGCCGGCGCCGACCTACAACAATGCCACTGTAAACGTGGAGCCATTTAATATTTAATGGCGATGGTACTCTGGCAGTTTTTTTTTTTTCCGCATGGGAAAGGTGATATTGTGTAAGTAGGGGTACAGGAAGTACTACCGGAAAAGGAATGACACACAGTGTGACACGCGTAGGGAGCGAAGTAGCTATGTAAGGGGTGCGCGAAGCACAGGTCCGTCAGTCAGGCAGTATGTGATCGGCGGAAGAGAGGTACGGGACGAGGTTGTCAAAGGTACCGGCAGAGGGGTGAGCTTTTAAGAAAGCAACTAAACCAATATAGTTCTTGCGCGCCGTAGAAAGGAAGGAAAAGAAAGAAAGGGGGTGGCATAAAGGGGACACTCACAGATAATATGGGCACGTGTCAGGGGCTGGCGGTGTGGGCAGGCAGTGCAGTGAACGGGGGCCTGAGGGAAGAAGCGCCTACGGTATACGAAACGTACGAAACGGGGAAAACAAGGGCGGGGAGTCGTCGCAGCATGTGATAAAACGGGAGCGCGTGCGGCCCAAGGTAGATTGGATGGCGGCGGACGAGGTTGTGACCGCGCGTCTTCTGTGACAGCCAGGTGCGAAAGTACTCTGGCAGTCTTCCCGGCTTCATGGTACCCCCTTCCCCTCGTCTGCGGGGACATTTCGAGACATAGATCAAGGCCAGTCACTTGGCCAACGACAGTCCCGAGCCACCGTCATCCGGCTTCTCCCAGACTAACAGGCCCGAAACGGATGGCCGATAACCCCAGGCGAGACTCATGTGCTCGGATTCTGCACAAAGTCTGCCGCTAGTATGGCGGATCGAACTACTACAGTATAAAGGCTCTGCCATTGAGTTTCGTGATGTTATACAACTTTTTAACAGCCTTTTAACAGCTAAAACAGCGAGCACGTATTTAAATAAAGACCGCAGAGAGTTGATGAGTTGATGAACGTTGATCCCTCTTTTCGATACTGCGAACTTTTTCTGCCGTTGCCAGTCTCATGCTGGAGCTAATGTGTCGAGAGATATCTCTCTGACTCAAACGGGCCACCAATCCCTTACTAAATGGGGCTTCAGCCAGGACGTTGGTGGTATACGTTATTGGTGCCAGTTTTTTCATCTCCTGGCGTATATCTTTATCAATATGGCGATAGCGATGATATGTCAATCTTTGGTGGCCAATTACAACTGGAGAATTCCCTTCAACTTTTTCCATGGTGAATGTATGAATTCCGTCGTTCGAGTTACGCTCCTGTTATGAGTAGCTGATTAGATTTTTCTAAAAAAACGTGGAGGCTCATTAACATTGGTAGGGCTTGTCGTATCGCCTCCTTCATCAGCCCTGAAGATCGGGAAACCTTATTCCCACTCAACCTTCTAGTGGCGATCATTGCAGCCAGCCAAAGCAAATTTCTGGCCTCCGGCTGGCTCCGGCAACGCCAGCCCCCCTGGGATTTGATTCAGACGCCATATCAGAGTCGCCAGAACGCCAGGATATACAAAAGGGAGGGAATGCTCCAGTTCAGCAGGAGCCTAGGCTTCTGTCTTCACCATTCTCTGGTTCCCGCACGATTATCATGTTTGGATATGAACATGTGGGTTCCAATAGTCGACTTCCTGACGTCGAAGCGCTGATATTCGTTACTTAAATCAGACGGGAGCGGGGCAAAACTTCGAGACCGAGAGAGTGGAATATCAGTGGTATCATCCAGGTCCCAATCCAATGAACTGCCTAGACGACCATATCTGTGTTGCGTCTAAGCTACAGTCATTGCATGAATCTCAGCCTGCAGTTGGACCTGTTACCGACGAAGAAAAGCTCGCTGTGAGTATCCCCGTGAAGGCTGGATCATGCAACTGACCGTTCCGTAGTGGTTCCAGTGGGAGCTGCAGATGTATCTACAGAGCGCAAGTCCGTATCCACAGAGTGTAACAAACCCTGGGCCAAATTATTCGGCCTCGACGCCTTCAGATGTGGGTACTCATGACTTCTTTCGCTTACAGACGATGACCGCCGCATGTACGCAGAGCCCGAACTCTTATTACGCCAGCTTCGGAATCGCACAAAGCCCAACGCCGCCCTTCAATGCGAATGCTCAAAGTTACACAATATTACCTCAGCAGTGGGTCGAACCAGTGGGGTATTCATTCGCGAGTACACTCGAGCATCCAGACATGATTACAAAGGCCCAAGTACTGGACACACCACCCGAGCAAGCCTACAAGGAAGTAAACGGTGGTTTTTGGTGCCCCCTCTGCAATACGATCATACAACGGGAACAAGATATGAAAAGGCACGTGAAGACGACATTGCGACATGTAGGAAGGAGGTTGCGGTGCGACAAGTGTAATAGAAGGTATACCAGGGAAGAAACGCTGAATATCCACATTTGCAAACAGAAAGGCGTTGTCCTTTCCACGTAGCGCAATTTTCTTTTGAGCCTTGATGGTTTTGAAAGAGTCAGTTAATTGTAATATATATTTATATCATAACAAACATTAGCCAAATAGTTTGAAACTCACGTCTACGTCGTCTGACATGACGCAGAGGTACAGAAAGCCTTCTTGTCTCCCTCTCTCCCTCTCTCCCTCTCTCCCTCTCCCTCTCCCCCTCTCCGTCCGTCCTATCCTCCGTCTCGTCTGCTAGAATTGCAGACATAGACGCAAACACGATTGGAGAGACACGAAGGAGAGTCGCTACTCGCTCCTGGACCGAGAATCTCCTCTGCGGCCCGCTCACTTGCTCTTCGTGTTTTTTTTTTCCTTTTTTGAAAGCGGAAGCAACGTGTAGATCTAGAGGGGAGGGATCTAAAGCAGTGGGAAGGAGGGTGTCAAGTGGGGGTAGGGGAAGTAGCCAATGAGAGACGAGGAGGGTGGGTAGCGGACAGAGGGACAGAAGCAGGCGTGCAGTAATGTTGGTGCTAGAACTGGGGAAGTCGAGAAGGGTAGTCCGTCTCGGTCTCGTCTTTCCCCTCTAGCGTGGAGTCTTTCAACGCGTTTGGAAAAAAATGTTCAGATCTAAAAACGGAGACTTGTGTACTAGTCGCAGATTTCCGGTATTGGCACAGGTTGAGCGTGTGGGAACCCGCAAGGTATTGAAATGATGGAGGTCAGACAGCGACGAGCCGTGCGTGACGATGGCCTCCCTCTCTGCTTCTGGCAGCCCTCCAGGCCAGGCGGGGTGCTAGGGTTCTCTCCTGACGACTGCGGGACTAGTAGCGACGAAAACATCGCCGCAGGTGGAACTGAGGATGACCGGATCCGAGTTGCACGGGCGGCCGGCTCTCGCTGGCTTCAAACATCGCAAGAATCCATGCTCTGAAAGGAATGAGAGGGCGTACGGATTTCGCAGACTCGTTGCTGGGCAGATCGTTGATGGGCACTCCCAGCAGGCATCTAACCCGGACGAGCCAACTTATCGCCTGGATGTAGGGGTCTTGATCATGATAAGTAGATACCCGCTCCCCTCAAGGGTTTTTTCTCCGGATGGAGCACGCGGTTGGCAGCATCGATGTCCAACACAGAGCCAAAAGAGTAATACAAAATTCGAGGCGTATACTTTGTCATTGTCTTCAATAGGATAAATTGAATCTCGTTTGCTCGGTTTGATGGGGGGTTTGTCGTCTGGATTGTCCGCAAAATGGATGGAGCTGATACGGGAGCACGCGTCTGGCAGATAACGACGCAATGGATGACTAAGCAGAGAACAAACACAACTAAAATATGACTTTGAGTTCATTATATCCGCTTTTTTCTTTATAGATGGGGATGGCGGAATATTGTCCCTGCTCGACCTTCATTGCAGCCAGCAGCCAGAAAATTGATGGCTTTCCGCCAGCTTCCACGCCAGATCAGACTCGCCAGGAAGCCAAGATATAAGAGCACGGGTTGGCTGGACCAATCTGTTGCCGACAGGAAACGCTTCATTCTTCACCTATCTCTGTCTCTCAATTCGCATAGCCATCATGTTTGGATATGACTATGTGAGTTCTCAACTTCCTGACGTTGAGGCGCTGATTTCCATTGTCATTTTGATAATTAAACCAGTTGGGGATGGGCTTTCAGATGGGTGAAGAGGGATATCAAACAAATGATCCAGACCCAAATACAGTTGAGTTATTTGGCCGACCATATCTTACTTGCATCCATTCATCACAATGCCTCTCGTTCCAGTGGAATGAGTTGATCAGTACAAACCTGGATCTACAGGGAGCGCATATTCACGATAACCCTGAAGCGAATGATCCTGTGAGTACTTTCGCAAAGGTCAGGTAATGTAACTAATCCCTCTTGTCGTTGCAGCGGCTTGCAAGCATGTATTTGCAGAGTGCAGAATATATTTACGATGAACGGAGGTATTCTGCGCTTCCATACGTGAGCGCTTGAGCTTTCAAACGATGACCACGCTTACAAACGATGACCTAATATTGTGTGCAGATCCCGGACTATTACGCCGACCCCTTCGGTTCTGAGATCGCACCAAGCCTAGCTTCCCCAAGCTACACAATATCGCCGCAGCAGATCGAACCAGCGGGGTATTTACTCGCGAATACATCCGAGCACCCAGACAATATGGACGTGACTTCTTTGGCTACTACAAGCGCACCGGACCCCCAAGCACTGGATACGCAATTTAGGCAAGCCCCAGGCGGTGGTTTTGAGTGCCTTCGCATTGAATGTAAGAAGAAGAAGAGGAATACTATAAAACGGAAGTCAGATATGCAGAGACATTTGAAGACCACCGTCGCACATGGAGGAAAGAAGTTGAAGTGTGACGAGTGTGGAAAAAAGTTGACCAGGGGAACCACGCTGGAGAGCCACAAGGCTTTGCACCGCAAATAGAAAGCGGAAGGGAATCATCGTTCGTTTCATTTAAAATGAGCACAATTTTTTACTGCCACAGTCACTTTTGAGCCTTGACGGTTTCAAAGGATCTAGCATACGGACTAGACAACGAAAGTACGATATGTCTATGTTATATGTTTGTTTACATGTCACATCAATTGCTATGCAAATTCATGATTAGAGACCTACTCGCTCCTGGATCTACAATCTCCTCTGCGCCCCGCTCACCCGCTCTTTTCAGGAGCGGGCGCACGTGTAGATCTAGAGGGGAGAGGTCTGAAGCAGTGGGAAAGTGGGCGTGAAGTGGGAGTGAGGGCAAGCGGTTCGATAGCGTCTCGGCCAAGGCAGCAGCGCGATGCACGCACAGGGACAAAAACCTTGGCAGGCCAATCGTCCATCTCGCTCTCGTCTTCCCCCTCCAGCGGAGCCTTTCAATGCGTTTTGGAAAATGTTCAGATCTGAAAACGTGGACTAGTCACGGAGTCCCAGTATTGGTAGAACAGGTTGAGCGTGTGGGAAGGTGACCTGCAAGGGGGCAGAGTTTGATTTGATGACGACGTTTCGAACACAAGCGAATGATTCGGCAAGCGGGATATATGAAGAATCTTTCTCTTCCTGCCGTCCGTCGAGGTCAAGGCAGTCGATGGAGATTAGTAGGGATGAGTGGGCTGATACCCATCTACTGGTGAAATTGATGGCCTCTCTCTGCTGGTGGTGCTACTGCCTGCCCTCCAGGCCAGGCGGGGTGCTAGGATCATTTCTTGGCGACGGCGGGACCATGGACGACCAGAAGAGCGAGCATCTCGCAGGCCTCAAAGACGTCGCAAGGGAATCCGCACTCTGAAAAAGGGATGAGCGAGGTTTGCGTTCGCAAGCTCGTTTTGGGGCAGATCCGGTGGAACCCGCCATCCCCTCAAGTATTTCCTCTCCTGGATGGAGCACGCGATTGGCAGTGCTAAATTCAACACAGAGCCAAATGAGCATTCGAGGCGTGGATACTTCGTCATTATCTGGAGAAACGGAATCTTGTTTGCACGATTGGATAGGGCGTCGTGATCGTCCGCAAAATGGATAGAGTTGATGCGAGCGCGCGCATTGTCGTTGAGTCTCTGCCAGAAATGCCTAGCACAGGGATGAGAGACCCTTGTCCAAGCTCGTCACCATGACAGCATGGATCTCAGCTTGTTAGTCCTTCTAGGCCTCCAAAGCGAGGATCGCGTATGGTGATGTTTTCAATTTCTTTAGACAGCCAGGTGCTAAACCATGCAAAGGCACATGGGAACTCATACAAGCGGAGAGGGCACGACTCACGTGAAGAGTCGTTCTCGACTCGAGAAGGATGCACGAGCTTGTCCCCTGCAACCGTGTCGTGATTGACCAGGGCTTTTAGGAAAAAGAAAAGAGGCTACAGATGAGGAGAGATTTTGCATGCTTTCGATTGAATCAATTACATAATCACGCACAGACTTTGACAAAGTCCATCAAAGTGCTGTGCAAGTAACAAATGCGAACTTCAACAGCTTTTGACTAGTATAAATGCAGCCCCCTCTATCAAACCTTTCTGTGCATCTCCCCGTCCTCTGAGTAGTATGTCGACCGGCAACACGACACTAGCGTGGTGTGTTGCTCTCACGTGACAATATCATGTGACTCATGCATCTGGACAAAGCACAGGGCTAAAACGGTACAAAATCCTATCGAGCAAAAGCCTCAAACTGAAAAAGAAACAGCCCAGCCTAATTGGGGGATTTACGTGGGGATACGGCGCTTTTTACTAGGTCGTTCGCGCGGACTTCTTTTTGGATAAGCAGGTCTCTCTCTTAAGTTTTGACGGTGCGGGCAATTCTGTTCTTGTTAACACGACGCTGATGACTTTCTTCAAGGTTGAAGAGGAGTTTCTGGACAAACAAATCGAGCTGTCACACCTCAAGGCAAGCAGAGATGAAGAGGCGGAAGACGGGTGAGGTCCAGCGCAATACGCGCACCAAGCGATACGTGAGACACGCCGGCGGAGGTATAGCCCCAATGAAGGCGCGAGGTGGCCCGAGGAGTAGACCAGGGCTGAGCACACCGACGTTCATTCGGGCAATGGACTTCGGTCTGGAGAAGGCGGGCGCGAGACTCAGCGCGATCATCTAAGATCCTGCACTTGACTGTGGCGGAGAAGGGGTGGCGACTCGATCTTCACTTCTCATCCATCCATAGATGTCGACCACCAAAGTTAAAAGGACTCCCGTAGGGAAAACTTTAGTCCATGGAGGCCTGGATTACGTGGGAGCGCGGGAGTGTGCTGCGCAACGAGACAATAATAATGAACGCTGCTACGAGTCAGGTAAGGAATAAACTTCGGTCTTATCCATGGTTTATTGATTCAAACTCATAGGAGCATAGCAGCTAACTATTGTCGAAAACAAGAGTCTGCTAAAATCACGAGGTTCAGCCGTGTTTGGAAGGACTCGCCATCGAGCGGTATTCGTTGACACATGCGATTCCACGCCATCGTCTGCCTTCAGTTCAGGGCTTGTCCGCTCCACACCCATTCATCCCAATGTTCTGGAATGTCCCTTTGTGCCAGCCGCCGGCATCTGCTACAAGGGTTGTGACATGAATTCCAGTTTAAGAAAACAACGTAAAAAAAAATCTTCAGAATTGAATTGAATAGTGGCCATTACGTCTTAGGTGCGTCTCTAGAGCACTGAGATGTTATTGGGGTTAACATGTTTGTTGTAAGGAGGTCAGCCGATGTGAATGAAGGGACATCATAAGCCATCCTAGCCATCGCCAGGTCCTTGATCGCAAACTAAGAAGAGCCAGGTTTCAGATTTAAATGAAGGGGGATGGCTTGGATTCTTCTCGGGCTATAGTTCATCGGAGATTGAATCCTCATGCCAAGAGACAACGATTATTTGCTTGTAGGATCCCATCGTCGACGCTCTAAGCTTCAAGGCACTGACTTATATCATCATATAGCCGTTGAATCAAACGGGAATGTGGGCAAGCTTTGAGACGGAGGGGATATCGAACTCGACTCAAACGCAAGCTGAAAACATTAATTTCTACGTAAGTAGGCGGACAACTTTTTCTAACATGCTTATATGTCTGTATCGAAGCCGAATTTATCATACGGGAATGCGCCCATCATGTATGCCGACGACAATAGCTTCTTAGGCGCTGTTCAACAACACAATACCAAACTTTGTGCAAGTTTGAATTTCCTTGTAAGGGAGTACATCAAACACGTCAAAAAATGCTGTGTGTAGTGGAGTTTGAACCATATCATGGACGACACACATCCTCCTATCCCCAGATCAAAGCAGAAAAGCAAGTCATTGCCAAATGCTTCTGAGGGTGCTGAAGTCTCTCGCTCACACTGGACAGAAAAGGATGTGCGCAACTTAGTTGATTTCCTCTTGGAGCACAAGGTGGAATCAGGCAATGGTGGCAATTTCAAGAAGTCTTACCTCACGAGGGAGCTGTATTCAATGCCCTGGGATCCTGATGTTAGTAGTCTCCTGGGCGATGTTTTTATTGCATGGTATAATCAGTAACCTTTTACAGGCGCAGTTGAACAGTACATGGAATATGACGATTCCAGAGGAAGAGCCCTCCTTTGATCCACGGGACGGAATGTATCTCTCCGAAGATCCTTTTGCGGCCGCTGGGCCTTTGTACGTGAGTGCCCTTCATAATTGCCTCTCAATCGAATAATGATCACATTCGTATTGTAGTACGACTCACCCATGCAGAGTCTAGAAAGAAATGCAATAGTCTTCCACGGGACCGTACCGTATCCGACGCTCCCTTACGTATGTGCTTCCCAATGTGCTATGATCTCCAATCTCTTACCATATCGCAGTCATTCGCAGACGCCCAGATACCCGATGCGCATATCATACCTGTCTCGTCCGTTCCAATGGAACTAGAGCCTGAAGCGCCCGGTACACAGCCTGCACTACTCTATGAAGTAGTGGATGGCGGCTATCGGTGCATTACCTGCGACAAAATCATAAAACGAAAGAATGACATGCGTTGGCACTTAACTACGACTGTCCGGCACGTGGGAAAGCGTTTGAAATGCCTCATCTGTGGAAGGTTCTACACCAGACCGTTCACGTTGAAAGACCATGTCTGTGCTGGACTATAAGGCAACGGAGAGCATAAATGGCCTTGGTCTAAAAAGGGTTTAGAAAAGCCGTTGTTGAGTCGTGCGTGCTTCGGTTACTTTTCATTATTCCTTCTCGTTCTTGCCGCTATTAGTAGTTTTCATATGGCAGTGCCATATGCGGCCTTGTGTTTCGATTATTTTTCAAGTGAAAAAAAAAAAACACTCGTTATTTCTAAACAGGGAAAAATGAATGTGTTGCTTGCCATTCTTTGCAATAATGCAGCCAGGCGTTGTGTCTAGTCTTGAACTGGATTTGACCCAAAACGCCCATTCTCTTTCCGATCGCCACGGTTCTTGACGGGACATGAACTGGTGATGATTCAGCTCCTGGCTTTTCCGGGAAAACGAAATGGTGATGTTTCGTCCATGGCTTGGAATGTTCTTTTCTGGCGTTACACACGAGGAAGAAATCCCTTGAAACAACTAAATCAAACCCATTCCACTGCCATCATGAGCGAGCGAAAGCCAGCTGACGAGATGTACATAAGAACTCGTTGATCCAGGGCTTGATTTGCAACTTCCTCTTACCTAGCCTGCGTTAGCGTCACAAACGTACGCCATCGTTTCATTCCTATCTCTGTCATTGAGATTGAGACTTGGAAACAGAAAACCGAAAAGTAAAACAAAATGGATAACAATCAAGCTCCCCTCGCTGCCGTCAGCACCAACAACGACATGGTCGCTGTCATAGCTGTCGTCGTCGGGGATGGTCAAAATCCTTCCTATTCCATACTGGAGGTCAATGGCTCCCGCGTTTACCAGTGTCATGTTGCCACATGCCGCAAAATCACAAACCAATTGAGGGATTTAGAGCGTCACTGGAAGTCGGTGGGGCATTAACTACATAGGACTTGGTGAGGGTCATTGTAACATGCATATTTTTTTATTTTGGCTAAAGTCGAACTAGATCTCCTCTGTAGTATCCTTCGATACTTCATATGATATCGATACATTTGACTGAATGGAATTGTGCTTGCGCGTGAACCGTAATCCCCGCACCCGGCATGCTACTTGTGGTGTATATGCACTGCATAGCCGGAGATGAGACCGATATTATGATTAATAACTTGAAATACACAACGCAACGTTCCAAATACATGTCGGTGGATTCCTCGTCTATCACGTGATGCATGCCACTCTGGCGCCAGTTTCAGCCATGGTATATCATTCAGATAAACTATCAGCTGCCAGCCAACAGGTTCGACCCGTCCACGCCGCTGCTCATCATCAATCCATCAATTGTCATTGTCTTCAAGAAGATATGTCATCATGTTTCCAACAAACAAACAAACAAACAAAGAAAAGAAAAGAAAAGAAAAAGAAAGAAAGAAAACCAAACTATTGAGCAATTCATTCCCTTCAACTGTGCAAGATCGGGGCGGTGACCGGTGACCGGAGCAATAATCGCAATAATCGCGTTCAATATGGATCTCTATGGATCTACAGTCGATTTTCAGCACCATGCAAGCGGGCATCTACGGAAGCGTTTCAGTGTCCCGGATATACCTCCCCTGGTCACAGGCCACCTATGAACTATTTGAATTCTGTGCTGGCCCAAAAGGTTATCGCAAGAAATTTTGATCACATGTGAAGACGCGGTCCAAGTGCGTTGAGCGTGGAAGGGTGAGTGCGTAGTCAAGGGATCTGCTACGTTGATATAAGTACACAGTTTGGCATACCCTCCTTCAATACTGGCTGCCCAGCTGCTGGGTGCCGCATATTTGTCAATCGTGATGACACACCTGACAGTCGTTTTCCCCTTCTTGGTCAACGGCCTGGATTCCCCTCTCCGTTGTCTCTTGGCTCCAAGCAGCCCTCCTGGTTTCTTTTGAGGCGATTTCACAATTGTCTCTTCTTTTTTTTTTTTGCAAGTTTTCCACGGTCTAACCCCCCACGTTGTGTCCACGAGGCTCCTTGATTACCAGTCCACACATCATGTGGACTTGTTGGTTTCTTTCTCATAAAATAGGTACTGACATACCACTTTACGGAGACTTCATCTCTTGTTATTGTAGCGTGATCGTTGTTACAGAAAATGCTGAAATGAGTAAGAGTGACATTAGTAGGAGTTCGGAAACGAGCTTGCTAGTGGATATCAGCCTCCGGATTTAATCAGGAAGTCTACTTGCTTATTTTCTATATTTCTACTTAAACTAAACGAAGTATTTTGCTGGAGATCGCTTTGCAATGTTTTTTAAATGATTGTGTCACATTAGTCACGTCTCTCATCAAGGTCTTCTGTCACGGTCGCATGACGGTCTCCACCGTTCTACTCAAATGCGTTTCGCAAGCCTGCAACTTTTGATCATATACACCTCAATCGCATCATTTTCCAACTTGGGATCGATGAACAGGTTCCACTCATCAAATCCGAATTTTTTTCACGACGATCAGAGCAACCCCAGACTTGTAACTGTCTGCAACAGCGTTGGACGTATGTCTTCTGAAAAGCATTTACTTAACGCACCGATCATAGCTTTTCATCAACTAAAAGAGTAGCTACCACGGGTATGAGAACATTTGTTTCCTATCTCAATTCACCAACAGCGATCAAGTCCTTGCATACGTTTTGGAGCATGCGATTTCAACGTGACTGTTGAGAATAGTCGACGGATTTCCTTCTTGTAATCCGAAACCGAAAAATTTCTTTCTACTCAAGCGATGTTCCTCATGTTGGATTGCCCAACTTGTCAAGCGGATAAGGTTTACCTACCAAAAAAAACAAGGTTCCATATTATTCTGATGGTGTGTATATGCCCTCGGCTCACGATTGGAATGCAGTATTAGGGTTTCAACTCCACTTTACTGAATGCGTAGTCCCTGTTACCTGGGTGGATAACCAAGTTACCATATATATCGACTTGTCAGTTCACAAAACTCATGACTTCACAGATATCACGCACTTCAAGTGCGATGCAGCTGCAGCAATGAGGTATGCCAAAATACATATATATTCAGCTCAACTCTCCCGTCTCTCCCTATGGACACCCCTATTGAAAATATTCTGGATGGGCCAGCGGTGAGCTTCGCCTCATCATTACGAAATTCACTGGAGTTGATCTTTGTTCCATAGCAAATCCCAGGAGCAGTTCCAGATGGTGCTGCAATTCCATTTGGCTTAAACGACCAACACATACACCATGGTCGCTGCGACTGTAGTGACCACAAATTCATCAGAAAAAAAGCTGATCGGAGGCGTCACTTAGCTACGGCAGACGACCATGTTGGCCGACGCTTCAGTTGTCCGACATGTGGGTCTCGTTTTGGTCTGAGGCATTTGAGGGGGAAGCATCGTATCGAATCCCAGCATTAGGAGAGGCGGCGAGGTTTCAGCTCACGTTGTGATACGAGTAGTGTATGATATTCATACCTTCGAGGTTGAAACAACTGGGATTTTCACAAACTGCCTTTTTCGCTTGACATTTCCGAAGGGGCCCGAAATCAAAAAAAGAAAAGGAAAAAAAAACCCTGCTTAACGCCGCAACGCCGCCATAGTACAGCATTTCCAATACAGCAGGTTTAAGTGGACCCATCAAACGAACGACTGGGATGTGCCAGGCTACAGCATCCAAACACCGAACACTGCCGACCGTCTCCACCCCGACTCTGGTGCAATGCGATCGCAACCAACGAACGTGGATTTAACCCAGATACATCGTGTGGCATTATTCCTCGGTCCCTAATATCGCGGTAACAAAATCACAGGGCTGTTTGCGGAATAAAACTTTGGCAAATAGGCTACTGTTAAGGTTACCTCCTAAGTTAAGTGAAAGCATTCATAAGATCTACGAGTAAGCGACGCACGATGCAATTAAATATTAGAGAAGCAATGAGCCTAAGCATGCTTCTCAGTACGTACGTACGTATGCGATACAAGTTTCAAGTTCATCCCATCCTTGTGGCAGCTTGAGATACTCGGGGTACATGCAGTGAATGTTCTCTGTCCCCGTAATCGTAAACGGGCCCGGGAACGATCAACGCCCATGTCAATGATGTGCCTCATAGATCGGGCTCGATACGAGGATTCGTGGAATCCATGAGGGTAGCATGTCGTTATTGGAGAACGTTCCTGAACGGAAATTGCTACCGAGACGTGAATGGAGTAATTGCTACCGATGGTCGCGAAGAGTGGAAGTTACTGTGCTTTCAACCCTTGATTGTCGCAAACGGAATACGCATTTAGCTCCACTGTATGTCATTCTGGGTCGGAATGATGCAAAAGGACTTGCCATGATGTCCCTGACTCGTTTTGTTTTTTTCAAACTGATTCGGAGGATATTTGCAAGTGGTGGTGAAGAGAATAAGTACCGTCGCGGAATTTGAAAAGGTTTGACGTTGATTGGCTATTTTGTTTTTATTTTATTAAATAATTTTAAATAATTCTTAGTTTTTTATTTTTCGCATCGAGCCATTATGATATGTCCGAGCTTGCCCGCTTGCTTCTCTCTGGTGACATTTCGAGTTCAACCGTCGCATCTGGTGTGCCAATTACGCAAGAGGCATTTGTTCTCTTTCGTCGGTGCTCGCGGGTATAGCGAGAATACCTAAAACTCCGGTCAACGATAAGCGCGCTGGCGGGACAGTCAGTAGCACCTTATATGGCTTGGCTTGGCGTGGTTCCGTGAACGCGTGAACACTAGAGAAAACATATGGCAGGCAGTAGACTAACCCGTTAGGTTGCTAGTGGGAGTCGAACATATTTTGAGAAACAAAGGTCTGAAAAAATTGAGGTTTTGATGCTTGGTGATAATACGCTGGTGACAATTAACAATGAAGTGCAATAAGGAATTTCCGGGTTGCTTAATCGTCTAGAGCGTTGAGTACGACGCCTTGAAGGTTTGATTGAGCTATGTATAGATTCAAACTCCGTTCTACTGAGGTTAATGGCATTGCTACTCATTGGCGCCTCGTCCCAGGCATGCTTGAGCGAAGCATGTTTCAACTGTCGGCTATCAGCACTTCAGCTCTATGTTCATCAAGGGGCATATGATGGCATGGCCGAATGCCCGGGCGCACACCCTTTTCTTTTTTTTTGCGAAAGCTCGGAAGCTTCCTAGCCTAGAAACACGTACAGCATGCCAATTACTCTGCTGATGCTATACTACAAGTTCCGTAATTGCCAGGTGGTACCAGCGTTGGCATACGCGTGTTGCACTCAAGCATTCAAATGATCTTGTTCTCGCAGTCGCACAAAACATTCTATCTGTTACTCTCGGTTTACAGGGGCCGACATGGAAGTCTTATCTCTACATGATGACTGCGGTGCCGCTGCAACGGGGCATTTAATTGTATGGGCTCGTATACGTCAGTACCGGTGAATGTCAAGGAGAGGAGCTTGGCTGTACCCCGCGATTCGGTCCATCGGACCTCATGTTGATCAGCCGACGCTTATCGTCACCTCCTTGGCTCTACAAAAGAACCTTCCTTGGGGTGAAAATTCAATCCACTCCCTTTACCATGACCCCCGTAACAGTACTCCCGTTAACATCCTCCGGTCGACTCTGTTCACTCTCAGCTACCACTTCGACAAGCTTATCTGACGTATGAGGGCACCGTCCCCAGTCTCTTGAAAGCCTTGTCTAGTACAATTCAATTGTCCGTCGGACCGAATGTTTTGCAAGGACCCCGAGTCCTGATCCATTACAGGCGATGATGAATGTATTGGTGGGAACCGCCTTAAGACCATAAGCGAGGTATTCACTCAGCGGCTAGACTAGAGTAGGAAATTTATTACAATTTTTCGCAGCGAGACGGACAGGTTCAATTGAATCAGCAACGGTGGTCATCCTTCCAGATTGTATTTAGAGTTAAGGTTACGTCCAGGCAAGGACTTAGAATTTAGCTAGCAAAGGGACGCGGATAGGGTAGAGTGCGAACCGCAGGTTGAACAGTGGATCGAGCCTGCAGCCCTGGCCTGTGAATGACGCAATAGGTCCATTAAAGCCTGTAGGTAGGGAATAGAATGATGGAGGCAAATCGCAGGTTGAACAGAAAGTCAAGCCTGCATTTCAGGCTTGCGAGCGACGCTCTAAGTTGCAGATAGGGAAAGGATGCGGATGACGGACACGAGAACAGATATGTGTTCAGATGCCCTTCTGGCGCCCGCAGGTCTTCTGGTGACGATCAAGTCCATCGTCTCTTGTATAGCTCTTCCCGCATCGGCAGAAGTAGCTGGGCTTGGAATGTTTTAGGCACTTTTGGTGCCTCATCATATCCGCCTTGGTTTTCGAACGGTGCCCACAACTGCATTGAAAATATTTAACGCCCTCGTCGACTACGATCTCATAGATAGGAGATCGGGGAGAGACTTTGTTTGAAAAATCGAAAGGAAAGGACGCCGCTGGTGTGGTTGTCCAGGACTCGGTATGTCCCGGTGCAGTCTTTGGGACGCTGGAGGATGCGATCGGCATGATATAATCCGCAGCATCTTGAGAGAGCTTTCCAAAATCGGATGGTCCAAATTGAGCAGCATGATGAGACGGAACAACAGGGCTAGTTGCTCGCGAGGGTGATGCTTGTATCCTACGAATGAGTTCTTCAATCACACATAAATTTTCGTAAAATGCGCATTTCAAGTTGTTGAGTCGCAGAAGGATTTCATCGACCTGGAGTTACGAAAAAAAAATCCATAGCAGAGCCTGCAACGCAGAACTGATCGTACCTCATACGTTGGTTGTGGTAAAAAGTGAATAGAATTTCCGTGTGCCATGATTGGAGAAGATGGATAGAAAAGGCGATAGTCACTGGAGGGTACATTGTTTCCGGCCCGAAATGACTGTGACTCGCCGTAAGCAAAGCCGGAAGGGAAGGGGAGACTGTAGATTTCAGACACATCGTTGCCTTGAACGTCTAGCGCAGCTTCTAAAAAAGAGTAGTCATATACAGCTTGATTGTCGAAATTTTGCTGCTCAAGCATGGCGCTCTACGGCTGGAGTGGGCTTGGTTTATTATATAGGCTAGGGCATCAATCCAGAACATACTATTAGCGCTGAATTTATAATCGATCGGTTTAGATATGACAAACTCAGGTGGAATGGGCGGGCAAACCACCAGATTGAGACTCCGCATCAATGTTTTTCTCGAGCCTCCAGCCTCACATCGAGCCTCACAACTGGCATTGAAACGCGTTTCAAGCCTGCATGTTTCTAATGGTCTTTTGAGTCGGTCGACTTAGGACTGGGTATAGGGCAAATTCATGGATCAGCGTCTTTCATATAACGAGGGGTCTTTCGAGCGAATTGAACTTGGCAGTTCCTTTCGGCAAAAGGGTAGCACGAGATGCGCGTCAAATATCATGACCCCCAACAAACGCTAAAGCGCTGAGAATTCCAGGAATACTTGGTGCATGACGAGCAATAAACGTGAACCTTTAACTAGGTAATATCATGCAATCGCTGTTCTACGATTTTCTTATTTAACGTCAGGCTAATGTGCATTACAGCAGTTTGCTGTTCGAGGAAATTATGACCGCGTGGCCGAATACCCGAGCAATGGTGGCACGTATGCCTCCACTGACGTCGCAACGTGTCAAATTACTGATGTCAGATGCCTGTAACGCCAGCCTTCCTGGCCTTACTCCACCATAATGACGTTGACAAAATTGCCACAGGAACGCCCTTTACGTACTGCAATTCGGCTTTTGCTGATCCCTCGAGGCAGGTACAGATCTGATGTTAGGTACTGAGCATGCTGGCGGGCGGGAGGGTGGAGGCTGGCAAGGCGGATCATCGCAGGCCTGGCTGACCTGTTACTTCAATTTACCTCAGATCTTGACAGTCAGCCAGCGCTTTCTCTCTTCCCTCCTTCGAGCTGGCCTCTCAATCTTGATGGCTCTTTACCTCACATTTCTTCCTCGTCAGTCTCCCCAAGCAGCGATGGTCTGGAACACATCACCCTTGGTTAGAAGTCCCCCTAGCCTCTTGAACCAGCCACTACGCCCATGCATGGATCATAAGAATTCTTGTTATCACAACGCATCACACTTTTCGCCTATGACTCTGAACGATGATGAAGAGTCTCGAAGGACATCTAACGGCCAACGTCAGTTGTTGGGCCTTGGATTCACATTACCCCTTTCCGTTTCTGTTAGCCTCCGTGACGATGAGGACATCTCGCTCGTGAGTGCTTCAAATTTCCTCTCACTGTTATCCAGATGACCAACAAAGAGATCAGATGTGTGGTCTGCATGCAAACATGTCCACATTGGCGAAGTCTCCAGAAATTTTAAATGAAGTGGCGTTGACACCGGTCCTTCGTCCGTTGGACTTGCGAGACGAGATATCCCCAATACTTTTATCACCTTCCCCCGTCAATGCCGATCGTACGACGGAAATGGCATCCTTATCGAAGACTCTTGCAGAATTGATCTGTGAGACGTTACCTCTTTATAAGAAATCTCCCTCCTCAAATAGGCGGCTGACCACTTTGGACTATGACCGTATGGAAGTCTTCGCTTCTGACTCAATCACCGATGACATCACATCAACCCTCCTAGGAGATAAAGTTCGTGTCACAGAGTACAATAAACTTCTACCTTGTCCGGTTGAGGAAACCCCGACGGTTGATATCGCCGATGAAGGCCGACTGCTCATTTGCGTAGCCAAGCAACTTGGATCATCTACTGCGCATGAATCATCAACCGCGCGATCCGGTTCCGGATGCGGTGACTGTGAGAATGGACACGTATTCTCACATGACGATTATGTCGTTGAAAACCTCACATCGGATGGAAAATATGGTTCACTTACCTCGGGGAGTACAACTTCTACGACTCACCTTTCTTCTATCCCAATCTACTACGGCGATCCACGGTTCTATGGCTTGGGTTTCCGTTTACCCCAGGACGCAGCAGATTTGAGGCACTCAAGGACAGGTGTTCGTTTCATATCGAGTATCGTAATGCATGATTCTGCGATGCGCACGCGTAGAAATGGTCCGAGGAAAAGGCCTATTGAAGTATCCTCCCCTTCCATGACGCCGTCGCCAACAAACTCACCTAAGTTCTGGATTCCTCCTACTCACCTGAGGGAAGAAAGCAAAAGTAGGGCGGAGATCTTGGCTAGACGTAACCCATGCACGCAGAATCATTCTAATCCAAAGACAGACAGGTGGCGCTCTTCCATCGTATGTTCGCAAACCGTGAAGGGACGATCGAATCGGCTGAATAGACACGAAGTGGCCGCCATGAGTAAAAGGCAGGTTGGATGGAGTTCCCCGAAGTTCTCAAGTCGACGTGACTCGGTTGGTGTGTTCTCACCTAATCTAGGTACCAGTAGTCGTGGTGATACTGCGGTCGCTAGGGCAGCATCCCCAGCACTTCCTCCCTTCGACCAGGGACATGCTGGAGGAGGCTTGATCCCCAACTCGCATCGTGGTAGTATTGTTACGAATTGGCTGTTGTAACATGTCGACAGAATCAAATAATTTCATCCTGAAACACTGTCTGCTGCTATTGTTGACTCAGACGTTCGCTAAAGTGTGTATTAGCCGTTAGACGATCATACATGTGCTCACCTTGAGTATGACAGCACACATATGTGAACACGTTGCATGTGGGTTTTTTTTCTTTTTTTTCTTTTTTTTTCATCGGTAGGTCGTGGTCAGCGGCGAACATGTATAATCCAGATTACTGAAACCAACCTAGGGGTAAGAGGTCATGTATTTTGGTACCTAATTTGATGGTGCTAACGGAAAGTCAGATCATAGACTAAAATTTGTTTGAAGTTTCCTTACTCTGAATTGCAGATAATTGCCTTATCATAGGCCGCAAGTTGCAAGCCAGTATGTCTGTCTATCTGATGCTCGACAAACTGTGATTTTTGTGCTCGAAAGTTGGACACTATGGGGTTACTCGAGCGTCGTGCAAGTCTGGGAATCCGACAGGGGGAGAGTCAAGTAGGCAAAACAATGTAGAACTCCTTTATAGAGTAAATATGACATGCACCGAGCCATGAACCTGATGGCCAAAAAATTCTTTTTGTTCCGGTCAATACTCATGGCAACAGGGTAGAGAGGGCTGCTCTGGATCATTGATAATAATGGAGCTCGCTAGCGGACACTGTGGCAAATTTGAAGTGTATTTGTCTCCGTACGTGTCAAGTACACCTCATGCACATGGCTGAGTGCATGACATATCATGTGGCACATGCATCATGGCCAGCACAAGGGTATAACATGCGCAGTCCATCACATCTGTTTCAAGATTTGAAACATATAAAATTGCATAGTCTCATAAGATCACAACAAGCCTAGATGCATATGTATTTCTAAGGACTAAGGTAGCCCTGCTTTCAGCGCTCATGACATGCCAGAGCAGCTAGCCTCCTTCTTGGAGTTGTATAGGCCATGAGCCTAAACTCATGGAGATGCTTCCCCCACGTTTCCGGCGGACCTGCAACATCCCTACAATCAGGTACGTCATGAAAATGGTCTGCCAGTGCCCCATCGTCATAATAAATCATCTCGCATCCTGGGCACTTGTATATTATCTCAGGATTTCCCCGGTGGTGGCGCTGAAAGGGAAAAGAGTTGGGATATTAATAAAAAAAATCAAGTAATCCCGCGACGTACTCTCGATGACTTGCCAACGCTCTTAATTCCCCGTCGTGAACGGCGAGAAGCTGACGATAATGGCGGAGAGGTAAATTTTTCGACGGGTACCACTTTCCGGCCCGAGTCAGTTATGTAGCCATTGCTCCAAGGATCTATGACACAGGTTTTGGCAGGGGCCGGATGGCCGGTAGCCAAGCCAGGACCCGCCTGTGTGGACCCCGCTCGTCTTGTGTCCTCGTTCATTATCTGGGGTTCAGTGCTTTCCATCGAATTGACCGTGAAGTCGTGAAGTGGTGGCATGACTGGGGGTATCATCGGTGCCAACATATGTCCATTCTGAAGTCCTAGTGCGACGTCGAGGAGGAATAATAACTTATCATCACCACGATTGGTATGGTTACCGGCAAAAAAAGCAGGACAAGTCTTGGAAGAGTGTGTATGTCAGTGGAGGTCGATAATCTTCATGAACAAAAACTCACCATGTCGTTATTTTGCCTCATGGTCTGAGAGAATTTATCGTCGTTTGTCTCTCAACTTAGTCGTACCGACGTTTTATACTGTACTGTGACGAACGCTTGAACATCGCTTCAAACTGCATCTTGGCAACGGGCAAAGCGTCGTTGAAAGGAACTCATGGTTGGGAGGCAAAAAGGCCATGGCCGCTTTGCTGCGGCACCGGAGTGTGGCAATAGATCAGTGACGACCTGTTTGTTATCCTGTGCTCGACAAAAGCTTTGTGATCACAAGGAGATTTTTGCTCAAGATGAATAGTATACAAGGGAGATCTGCAGGCTGATTACCACTTCGCGTAAGGCAAAAACTTTCCACTGGCAACAGTTAGCTGGAAAAGAGTGGAGGGGAATAGAGAAACGCACTCAAAGGTTAACACGACGCGGTCGCCCTTCGGATCTGGCTTCTTATCTACAGTGACCTTGCAGTCGATCATGGACATGATGCCGTCACCGAACTAATTTGGATCATTCTTAGTGGAGCTTGAGGCTGGTCAAATCGTGAAACGGACCTTCTCGTGGATAATGGCCTTTCCGGACATTCACAATTCACATGTGACCATGAAGTACAAAGAATGGAAGCAGAGCGCACCTTGAGAGGGTACCCATATACCGATATACCCTAAACACCATATGCATTAAATTCCAAGGTGCAATTAAAAAGAAAAAAGAGCACCTCGAATAATCTGTAGACGAGCGGGTCGCGGGGAGGGAAAGATCCCAATCCACGATTCGGTAACCAGTGATTGCCCAACTCAGCCAATACGTCCTTCTCAGGTATGTCGAGCACAGCCGACACTTTCTTCAGTTCCTCTTCGGTAAACTTGGCCTAAAAAAAAACAATTAGATAATTAATATATCCATTTTCTGGCTTCAGCGCTCGAACGTACCTGACCATAGAAAGCGGCAGCTAGCCAAACCTCATCTCTGTCAATTGATTTGGCTATCTGCTCGAACGATAAACCTTAAAAAAAGCTTTCTGAGTTATGTCGGAAAGGGTCAAACGATTACAATTACCTTTTCGTGCCTTTTCCCTGAACAGCCTTACGCTGATGGGCGGCAGATCCGCATATGGGGAGTTGTTCGAAGGCGTTATGTGCTACATTGAAAATCGAAAGTCAGAGCGGTCTTTGGTATAGGGTGTGAGGGACATACCGGGGTGTAAGACATTTGGTATCCTTGAGAAAGCCCTTCACCTTGTTATATGGGGCATGGAACATATTTCGTCATGTCGATGTAATTATGACAGCATGGTAAAAGTCATACGACCACTGTATCCGCACTTGCATCGCAAGGTGTGGGCGAAAGTTATCTATGGAACGTGGATTGTGCGCTGGACGTTAATATTCGCTGGAAGAAATCCCCTATCTTAATCGCCCATACGGGACTGTTCTTCGCATGGTTACATTACGCACGTGATGGTCTATAATAATAACAGATAGGCATTTCCGAGTCGGAAGCCGGTTTCGCCGAAGGGGATAATAAAGCTCGACCCAGTACCTCATGGTCCCTTAACGGACTTCCACAGATTCTTCGTCGCATGCATAAGTTCGTACAATTGCCCCAGTTGTTCAGCCGACATCTGTCAATAACCTTCAGGCCGTGTTGTTCAACGAAGGCTTTGGAACAGAAGTTTGTCACCTTTTCATATACCGTGGGATCCAACTTCTTTCCAGAAAAACTACCATTCGGACTTGCTGGGAGTTCATCCAGATACAGTTTCCATTGTGATAAGAATCCCATTATATGCACAGGGTTCGCCGCTTCCTTATGCCGTCGGAATTCTAAAAATGTTAGCCCCAGTTAGGGCTAGTAGGTGAAGAGAGAGACCGGATGGACCAACAACCTGCTTTGACATAGTCGTCTCCGAGGGAGCGCATCTCGTACGACAGGTATCTATGAGCACGCAGCAATCTGCGGTATAGGCTGGAGGTTTTAATTCGTAAGTAAAATACTCATTCTCAGGCAGGCAGATTCTCAAAAATAACAACATACGTACGGTATTGGGGGATATAGTGCCTGGCTTGCCTCTCTGAGATTAAGGCTTCCTGAGTTCGCAAGCCTTCGGAATGATGCTTGCATTTCAAAATTTCAAGTTCAAGGTGCGCTCACCGGGGTATGTAATTAGCCGAGCCGCAGGAATGTTTTTGCCACGATCACGTTTTCTGCGCACTCCCATGTATATTTCAGCACTCAAACCATCGCTTGCTCCCGCTCTTTACTTGACAGCTCTAGGACCATATAATGTTGTATTTCTATGGAGAATTACAGTGTAGTTCAAGTTCCTTTTACCAAGTCGGAGATTCAAATTGCTGAGACGTGAGCTGCTGAGTACGATTAAGCTGTTGCGGAGATTAAAAATATCATGCCTGACGTCTGGTCGAAGTGGTATAGTCTAAGAGCAACACGATTATGCATTCCATGAGATCCGAATGACATGAAGGTCCACATTAGTAACGATGTAAAATCAAGCAGAACCGTGGCGTAGCAAGGAAGATTACGCAGAAATTAAGATAGAGACTCGGTTTTTTTCCTGCCAAGATCTCCCGGCTAGTGTTATTGAGCCTCCTCTTCAGGAACTTCATCCTCCACATCCTCAGCATCGGTTCCCGCCTCTTGGTACTAAACAGTTGTTATTAACTCTTATAAGGTTTAATATTTAATATTCATGTCCATACCTGTTGGTATTCAGCGCTGTCATATTCTATTTAGCCCCCTTCCCCTATATAGAAAAAGGCAGCTTACATTAGATCGCGAACGTTACTTTCAGCTTCGGAGAACTCCATGGGATCCATACCCTCTGCGGTGTACCTGTTTCAGTCGTCACTTAATGGGATTAAAAGGTCATTCAGTGTGTTCACACACCAGTGGAGGAAAGCCCGTCGTTTGTACATTGCAGCGAACTTGTGAGTATTTTAGGCACAGGAAGTAAATACCGAGTTAAAACACATACGACATCTAGAGTCCGCTTGAAAATTTCTTGTACTGCTGTCGAGTTAAGCAGAGCTGTTGCTGCCTATTTTTACGTTTGTACATGCCATCACCAATACCACGATAATCCTTACCTGGGACTGACCAATCGGAGGTACCGTAACAAGGGAAACAGAAACGTTATCAGGAATCCACCTGGGAAATACATAAGGCTGTGATGATGCACCAAATCAAACATTCATACTCGACGAATTGCGCTGAGTTTTTGTTTTGCAAATCACGAATGGCCACTTCTGCCTAAGATAACGATTCAGTCACAGACAGCAAAGACTATAAAAGGGATACCTCGCGGGATGGTATTTTGCCTCGGAAAATAGTAGCTGCGGTTAGATAACGGCTATATAAAGGTGAGCTAAAGTTGGTAACTATCAAAGAACATCTGAATTTACCCATGGCGAGGGTCACACGCTGCTAACATGTTCTTACGATCAAAGAGCCTGTTGTGTCATTAGCATGAAAATGGCTCGAAAATAAGAGCACTCACGATGCCGTCAGTTCAGAGGTCGAGAAGCGCTCAAACGAGCGGGCGCCGGGGTCGTAGAACGGAGCATAACTTGGCATCAAGAAATGAAGCTTCATTAACACGTAAGACGTTATGTCAGCTGTCACGAAATGTTTACACGTACTCGAGGGAAGGGGATCAGGTTCATTCCAAGCTTGCGTAAGTCACTTGAGCAGATGTTAGAATACTAAAAAGACAGAATTGAACATGTCGGTACGGACCCGTTGAGTTGGCCAGGGAAACGCAGACTGGTGCTAACGCCGCACATCACCCGCGCAATTTGCTGCATGGGGCAGTTTGTCAATACAACAGATTGCTACCAATGAAAATCTAATACTTGGTTCAAGTTTTCGAAAGTAGGATTTTTAACTTTAAGCGTCCGCACGCATATGTCATAGCTACATGAACCCTCATCAGCATAATTTCAGAAAGAATGTGTCCATACTTACAGGGCCTCGTTGTCAATACACAGAGTGAGGTCACCGTTATCCACGAGTTGATTGACCGAAAGTAGCGCATTGTACGGCTAGGAAGGTTTGTAAGGACAACGAAAAAGAGGGAAGATTGAATTGGTACACACTTCTACGACCGTTTCAGATACCTAATCGCAACAATAAGAATGTGATCGAGATTGGAAAGGTGATACCGGTTTTACCTTTGGAGATGGAAGTACGGAGAACGTCGCAAGCATCCGATCGGGGAATTCCTAAGCATCGCAACCCTGAATGATGTTGAATTTCAGAATGCTGTCAAACTTACTTCTCGTAGCTTTGACAGGAGAAGGCTTCCCAGTCCGGCTCCACTACCACCACCAAGAGAATGGATTAACTGGAATCCTTGAAGCGCGTCACATGCATCTGCTTGTTTTCTTATGATATCCAAAATGGGGTCAATGAGTTCTGCGCCTGATGACACACAAGGCATCAGACATTCCCAAAGGAGAGAGCTGATGACAGCGATCGTACCTTCCGTGTAGACTAAAGCAAGAACACCATCAGTCACAGTCATCCGACAACGATCGGGCGTTGGGTACTTACATCCCTTGGCCCAGTTGTTACCAGCGCCGCCCTCTGCTGTCAGGAACGTGTCGGGTCGGAACAGCCGTCCCAGCGGTCCGCCCCGGAGCTGAATGTCATCTTCAAAATAATACCAGGCGCAGTTAACTTTCGACACACTTTATTGCAGACCCCCGTCTCTAAATCGATTTGAATGCTGCGAGGAACATGTTTGGTCTCTGATCCTGTATCCACCTCAGTGAAGTATACCCCGACCTGGGAACAAGATCAACCAGCTGTCAGCATAGATACACATGGGGTTGCGGCGTCCAACACACCCTTTGTAGCTGGAGAGGGTCGGATCCGGTGTACAACTACGTGTCGTGACAAAAAAAAAAAAACATTCTGTCAGCAGGCGACGCGACACGTCAGACTGTTGAACGAAACACACCCCTGCTTGATCCAGACCATGCTCGGCAAGAAGCATGGTCCAAAAGCTTTCTCCGACCTATTGGCAATGCGTGTGAAGACCAGTGTGCTCATCGGTATGGAAACCTGTTAATACCTGGTTTCCTGCTTGACCAGCCTGGCAATAGCCACCGATCAGATTCGGGTGAAAAGTGTTCGTGTCATGTCGCGTACCTGGATGTTAATGATCTCCCGCGACAGAGGCATGTTTAAAGACGAGAAACAAGAGAAGGCAGGAATGGGCGCAAATCCAACCCACTAAAAATCGCGTGTCACCAAATATACACATGGCATCAGCGGCGTTTTCCGTTAGCACGCCTCTGACTCGAACACCATCAAGTAGTGGTCCTTTCTAAACTCTACTGTTCAACGTTCAACGTAACATTGGCATACTCATCGGACCACATAGCATTACTTTCAATTCCAAACTTTCCAGGGGCCTCGAACCAAAAATACATATTTTCAACGCGACGAACATTCTAATGACTCAGAGTAATCCTAGTCAACTTTTCCACAACTTCCTCAATTCTGGGCCTTTCAGCTGCTTCATGGTTCCAGCATGACTCCAAATTCTCCATCATTGCCATCCACAACCTACTTGCTTCGTCCTTCTTGACGGGCTTTTGTCCCTTGTATATCGCCCGCAAGATGGCAAAGTCGTAATTCAACCAGTGATAAGGCAATTCCCCATCAAATAACTCCAACATCCCCATAAGTAATGGAATTCTCGAGAGGAAAAAAAGGAACAAACCTCAAATGCGGTGCACCCGAAAGCCCACACGTCTGAAGCAAGAGTCTTGGCACTGCTCACGTCATCGTCTATCAACAACAATTCCGGAGCTTGCCAACGCAGCGATCCTGCCAATGTTGTCGTGTTATTTTCTGCTCCCGCACAGTCCTCGACGACTCCCGCCAGTCCAAAATCGCTCAACAGAGCATATCCGTCATCTGAGACGAGGATGTTGTTCTTTTTCGACAAAATTTAGCAACCGGCGGAATTTGAACTTGATCAATACGACCTACCCCCTTGATGTCTCCGTGGACTATCTGCCCTGCTTCGGTGTGCAAGTATTTGAGGCCCTGGGCAACTTGTATGATCTATTTTTTGAACCCCGGTCAAGCTCCTGCCTCTGCCAGTTATAAACACGTGCCAGTTACCATTTGGAATCGCTTTTCTGGCTCATGTTCCAAATACTGCGGCGCAGTACCATTCTTGTACCACTGCATCACAACGGCGGGGCGCCCGTCAAACTGAAACGACACCCCGTAGAACCTTGCGATGTTTTCGTGCTGCAGCGTCTTCCACACCCTGGCTTCCTTTCGGAGATGCTATAGAGAATACTTTTTAAAAATCTCCCCTTACTCATTGATCAAAAACTATTATCTCTCACTTTTTTCGCACGTGCGAGATCAACCTTGCGTCTCGTGAAAGCACGGAGAAGCTTCAGGGCAACCTGCACGCGACACACTTTATAATCACATCACTTTTTAGACCCCAAATTATCCCACATACCACTATGGTCCCGTCACGGAATTCGTTATCAACAGACACGCGATGATTCCAGACTCCTTTATAGATATCGGAAAACCCCCCAAGTGCCACAGGTTCCATCAAGGTCACTTTGATTTGGTTCGTCAAATCCCCTGCTTGAGTTTCTTCATCAATTGAATCGATGGGTACCCAGTACGATGGTCGGGCATCCTCCTTCCCTGTCGCCCACTTATCCATGCCCTCCGGCTCAGTCACGATCCGGCATTGATGCATCGCACCAGGAACGGTTATAGGTTGATACACCTCCGAACTTCCCACATCGTCCGTCCTAGATTTGGGCTGGGGTGTAGGTGGTGGCCTAGGCTCAAACACTTCATCGGATCCTCCTTCCTGCACATGAGAAGGTGTGCGATGTAATCCATTTAGGGGACCCCTGGTAGCCTTTGAATGGTCCCCTCGCTCCCTGCATGTTATCGCCGTACATCTTTAATATTGATAAAGGCAGTCAGGGCTATACCTTGGATTATCATCTCTATAATAGTCGTCGTCAGGAAGGCTGCCACTTCCTGTCTCTGGTTCCAACCGCATGCCAACGGAGACTAGAATCGACC
Source organism: Amanita rimosa (assembly GCA_023014395.1). Taxonomy (NCBI): domain Eukaryota; kingdom Fungi; phylum Basidiomycota; class Agaricomycetes; order Agaricales; family Amanitaceae; genus Amanita; species Amanita rimosa. The sequence continues at coordinate 77,148 of JAEBUO010000086.1, forward strand.
ATAGGTCTTGACGGACGATATACATCGGTGGACAAACCCCCCTTCTCGGTTTACATCGAACTTTGATTTAACGCCGGTTGATATTAACGAGAATACGACACGTGTTGCATATCCATATCAGAAAAAAGTTATATATTTGGTCAGGAATTATTTGACAGCAAAATTAGTTGCCCTCCGCAGTTACAGCATATACACATGGTCAGCGCTTAAACGATATTAGATCCAGTCATGGCGGGTCAAGCAGAAAAAAGTACAACAACTCACTGGCAGTGGCGTAGTGCTTCCGCTTTGCCTGGGAGCTTGCGCCACGCTTCCCCCGGCAGAAGAGCTTCCAGGCGTCGGTTGTGTGTGATAGTAAGCGTACTGTGAATACGTGAAGTTTGCATACGCGGGAGAACCACGGGCTGGCTGGGGTCGCCGAGGAAACTCATTGGAGTGAGTAGCGGTCATGGACGCACTATTGTTGGCACTGGCGGACATTAAATCAGAACTCGGCGTGGCTCCGCTAGCGCCAAACGGGGGAGACGAGTGTGATCCAGGGTCCGCGCTAATACTTTCTTCATTGGACCAGCTGCTCTGGACAGCTATGTTGTGAGATCTATCCCCGCGCTCGTCGGCAGCATTCTAAAAGTTTCAGGTCAGCCAACCGCATGGTACAAAAAAAAGAAGCTGGGATGTGAACTTCTGGAATTTCGTTGTCCGCATCATCTCCCTTGGTTGTGTGGCGCTCATCCAGACCTTCCTCGGTCGATGCACGGGCATTGACGGACGACGCGTTTCGCTCTTCACCCTTGAGTTCAAATTTCATTTCCGGCGCTCCAAAGTGAATAGCGTGAACGAGTTGCAAAATGGTGTGCTGTCTCAGGCCGAGGTTCAAGCCGCCAATCACGAGGTTCCACAATGCTGTAGAGACGCCCATGGCACTCCAATTCCATATGTTGGGACTAGAGCCGGCGTCCGTGTCTTCGTACAACAAGTGGGCTGGAAATTCATCCTTCAATCCTTTTGGGAGGGAGTTCATGATGGATGCATCTGTACTGGAAAATTTCCGGCCTTCAGAAGAGGTGGCGGTGACGCACTGTCCACTGTTGCACACGTATTCACATCCGATGACAAAGAATGGTTTATCCAGGTCGTATATCTTGATCGGGCCTGATCGAATTCTCCCATTGTTGCTGAGGTAGTTGGGGCAGTATGGACATTGGATCCCGTTGAAGACGAGCGGCTGAGGATCCCAATAGAGGAACCTGTACTCCATGGGCATGCGTGTTGTTGAAGTGGAAGCTGCCATTGTGAAGTAGGCAGGTGACGAGGGAAGCCAAAACGTTTTCAGGATAGAATAGAGGGAAGGTATATTATGCGCATGCTGGGCATTTGTGTTCGTGGTCAAGGATTGTAGATGTATTTTGAATGCCTCTTCGACGGTGGGACCCATAGTAGACGCTGGATTTGGAGCAGCCAGTGCGTTAAGGAGCGTGGAGAGGAGTTCTTGAGGGTTTTCATGAGCAAGTTGGGCCCATTCGTCAAGAGCAAATTTTGACTCCATGGGACCATAGGCGACCTGAGCCACAGCACCGGGAGGTGGTGCAATGGGATATCCCACCCCTCTAAGGACAGTACCTGAACCCCAAGGAGGAAATGCCTAAATGAGGTCTGGGGGATGTGCATAGGCAGGAAAGGCGAAAGCATCTCACCTCCCCCGATTCAAGTTTCTGCCGCTTCGCGAGTTTAGGGACAGAGCCAGCTGGAAGGCCATCCTTCCTTGGCCGTCCTACGGGCCGTTTGAACTTGGGACCGTCAGCAGCGTCACTGGTTTTCTTTGTCTTGGGCCGACCGCGCTTGCGCTTGGGAGGGTCGTCGGGGGAGATGCTGGGTGCTGAGGGGCCCGCGGTCGGCGATGTTCCCTGACTTGGGTCGCTGTCGCTAGAGAATACGCGGTTAGTTATATGCGACAATGAATTGGCCATCTCCGGATCCTGTAATCTATGACATAAATGATTATTTTCAGTAAAATATCACATATCAAAGAAGCATGCAAAGAAATTAACAAAAAAGGGCCGATATTCACAGAAAACATAAAAAAAGGGAGGCTCTGCGGCTTACATTAGAGACGTTGGCGCTGGGAGAGAACTGGAAGCCAAAGTTACAATTTATCGAGGATTTATCGAATACTTTGAAAATTTTCAATGGTGTTTGTTGCTGTTGACACGGCGACGTCTTTTTCAGTCGGAGCTTGTAGCCCTCACCTGCACTTCCAACCAACCACCCGTGTCGATGGTGAGTGCTTTTTGCAGCCAGTATATGCGCGCCCTCGAGCTCCTTTTCGCGATGATATTCAACCGAACAATCAGGAAGTGCCGTCCGAAGAGCTTTCTTCGCTGTCGATACTCGGGTCTCTGACCTTTCTTTGACTCTGTGCTTCAACGCGTCATGTCAAGCTAACTATGCCTTTTACAGAATGTTTGGGACCAGCGTGTACAGGTGTTTGAAGGCATGTTGAACGGGTCAGGGTCCCCAGATAACGTAGAGCAATAGATAGCTAGAACATTGAGCGCGGTGGGAACGGGTCGGGCCCCGGAAAATCTTGAGATGGGATTGAATAGCCGACGGCACTCCTTCAAATTTCGCTGAGCTGTCCTTTCCTTCTGCTCTCTCATCTGCGGCGATATGGCTTCAAGTTTTCCCAATGCAATCGATCTCAAAAATTACAAAAAGTAGGACAACTTGTCTCGTCGTCCGTCCGGATCACCCATCTGATGATTGTGCGATGTAAAGATTATCACTAGATCCCTCCAAGCCACATCTCACTGCGGAGGAGAAAGCCACGCTGTCATCCAACATCCAGTTGCTCCGCGATGCCATCGTCCTCTTCACTGCAACTGGCGCCGCTCGGGGTGTGAGCGGCCACACTGGTATGCAATTGCGCGCATAACGAGATGTCTGATGGGTTGATTCTCGTCATCTTTGTTACCAGGTGGAGCATATGACACCGTCCCTGAAGTCTGCATTCTCCTGTCACTCTTTGAGCACTCAGAGAGGTTCCATCCTGTAGTTTTCGATGAGGCTGGTGGGCCGTCTCTCCTAGTCCGTATATGCGCGTCGCTGATATCGGTACCTGGACAGGCCATCGTGTCGCGACCCAATACATCCTTGCAGCGCTAGAGGGCGCACTCCCAACGAATCAGTTGCTGCACTACCGTGAAGCCAACTCCAAACTTCCTGGCCATCCTGAGCTCGGACTGACTCCTGGAGTTAAATTTTCTTCTGGTCGCCTTGGCCATATGTGGTACGCCATTTTTCTCTATCCATGCCAAGTGATATGCTACAATCCGACACTGTTAGGCCTATGGTCAACGGTGTTGCCCTCGCAAACCGAGACAAGACCATTTTCTGTCTTGGCTCCGATGGCTCTCAACAAGAGGGAAATGACGCCGAAGCTGCTAGGCTCGCCGTGGCTCAAAACCTCAACGTCAAGCTCCTCCTCGACGACAACGATGTCACGATTGCTGGACATCCCTCTGAATATCTCAAAGGATATAGCCTGACCAAGACGCTTGAGGGTCACGGATTGAAGGTTGTCACCGTTCAGGGTGAAGATCTCGATGCCCTATGGGGTGCTATTAGTGCCATTGTCTTGCACGACGGTCCCGCGGCAGGTAGGCATCTATCCCTTTTTTTGAGGACATGAAAAAGATTAGCATCAGTCGTATCCAAGCGTGTCATGGCCCCTGGCATTCCCGATATCGAGGGAAGTCCCCATGGACACGATGTCATCCCCATCAAATCCGCCATCAAATACTTGAAGCAAAGAGGATATGGTGACAAGTTTGACGTTGATGGATTCTATACTACTATGAAGGCAGCCGCGCAGCCTTACTCTTACATTGGATCTACCAAGGAAGTTGGTGCAAACCGTGTCGTGTTTGGTGAGGCGGTCAACTTGGTTCTTGACAAACTTAGCAAGGAAGAGGCTGCGAAGAAGGTTATGGTCATTGACAGTGAGTGGTTTGTGAAGAAAATTGATGACGGTCGAGCTGAAGGATTGACAAGGTGATCTCGAGGGATCTACTGGTTTGAAGGTAATCCACCAGAAGCATCCGGAGGTGTTTATTCCTTCTGGTATCATGGAGCGTGGCAACTATTCTGCCGCTGCTGGCTTTGGTTTCGATGCCGACAAGTTTGGCGTCTTTTCCACGTTTTCTGCATTCTTGGAGATGATTTTGTCCGAAGTAACCATGGCACGACTCAACCATTGTAACGTTCTTTGCCATTTCTCTCACTCTGGTGGTGAGTATGTCGTTTCAGAAAGTGGATTTGATTCTGATGTCATATGAATGCCCAGTTGATGAGGTACGCCTGATGTTTTAGCCGTGTATTACAGCATTGATCGATGCGTTTCATATGTATCTAGATGGCAAGTACTATTTTTACTTTCTAATACTCTGAATGCGGCACTGATAAGGATCATTATAGGCTGACAATACGTGCCACTTTGGTGAGAACGTCCAGAGGGGTTGGTCATGATCTAACGCCATTGGACTAGGTGTCAACACCTTCTTCGCCGATAATGGCCTTGAGGATACCCACTCCTATCTGTACTTTCCCGCTGATGGGGCTCAGATGATTGCCGTTATCAGACGCGTCTTTTTCGAGCGCGGTCTTCGGTTTGTCTTTTCCACTCGTTCCAAGGTGCCTTGGATCCTCAAGGAGGACGGCAAGACGCGGGTCTATGACGAGAACTATGAGTTTGTACCTGGCAAGGACGAGATCATTGCCGAGGGTAGTGCTGGATACGTTGTTTCGTTTGGAGAAATGGTATACCGTTCCTGGGATGCTGTCCTTCGCTGCCGTCAAGAGGGGCTGGATGTTGGGTTGATCAACAAGTCGACGTTGAACATTGTGGATGAGCAGATGATCCAGAAGATTGGCCAAACTAAGTTTGTGCTGGTCGTTGAGTCGCTGAATCGGAAGACAGGGGTATGTGTCGATGATGTTGACCATCAAAACATTTATTTATTTTTTTCCAGTTGGGCTCCAAGTATGGCACATGGTTGTTAGAACGTCGGCTGACTCCGAGATATGGGCACATCGGTACGACAAAGGAAGGGTGTGGTGGTTTGTGGGAGCAGATTCCATTCCAGGGCTTGGACCCTCAATGTGGGTATTTTTGTGATTTTTGAAAAGTATGGGAAGGCTGACATGATGAAACAGCTATTGTTGCCCACATTAAGCAATTGGCAGAGTAGCATAGAAGAACTGATGTACAATAGGTAGAGAAAAAAGAAATGTAATTATGGCTACAACCCACAAATCCCGGATATCGAAAGAAAAAAGAAAAAGAAAAAGAAAAAAGAAGTAAGATACAATATCTGTTGTTCATACATACATCATGATACCGCCTCTTGGGCCAAGAATTGGGAACGCCATTGTTCGTGATTGGCCTCTGGGACATGCTCGATGAACCTGCCCCTCTCGCCTGCGGGGGGTGCTTTTTCCTTTTCGTCCAGTAGGGAGCTGCTGCCTTGACCGCTCGTGCTCTCCGGGCCGGATAAAGAGTGAGGGTCGGTGACGGTCTTGTCGATGTCGGTATCAATATCAATATCGATGTCGGTGTCCGTGGTAGGGACGTGGGCTGAGGGATGGATAGGTGATACTGATACTGATGATACTGATGGTGGTGGTGGTGGTGGTGATGGTGGTGATGGTGGTGATGATGATAGTGGTGGTGGTGGTGATGGTGATAGTGATAGTGATGGTGGTACAGGTAATGGTGGAGGCGGAGCGGGTGAAGATGAAAGTGCGGGTGCGGGAGTGGGTGCGGGAGTGGGAGTGGTTTCTCTAAGTGGAGTTTCGATCCGGGGTTTAGTAGTGGGATGGCGGCGCCAGCGAGCGAGACTGGTGAACAGCACGCTGGCTTTCTTGCGCAATGGAGATCTAGAAGAAGAAGAAGGAGAAGGAGAAGGAGAGGGAGACGGTAGATCTGAAGTGGTCGCTTTATGTGTGTGGTGTGATCTGACTGTCGTTGGCTCTTCTACCCTCCGAACTCTCGAAAACTCCCCCATCAACCAGTGCTGGCGCGTGAGAGGGGTACTGGTACATGTTACGGCTGAGGACGAGGTGGTGGTAGTGGTAGTGGTAGTGGTAGTGGCGGCGGCGGTGGTGGTGGTGGTGGAGGGCATGACCTTGACACGCTTTGGTTTACGGAGGAAGAAGTCGAGGATGGCTTTATTGAGGTGGCTGGACATGCTGGACAACGAGGAGGAGAAGGATGGAGGTGGGATGGGTGGTTGCCCCGCTTGGGCGGCTCCGGCTCGGCAGTGCAGAGATGGGATGGGAGGCCCTTGTTTACATGGTCCAGCGGAAGATCGAAGGAAGGGTGCCTGGGCTTTCTTTGCCGGATCGTTTTCCCGGGGCGCGTGACGCATTCTCATGGTCTAACCCAACTTGGCTTTACATTTCTCACAGACCGACCTTAGCTCAGTTGGAAGAGCGCGAGACTGTAATCGGTTATAAATAATTGGCTATCTTGAGGTCGCCTGTTCGAGCCAGGCAGGTCGGATTTCTTTTTTTTTTTCGTAGTAACAGTAAACACTGTGTTTGTTACAACGTAGTACCACGTGGTTCACGTGAGATCCCACATGTAAGCAGCATATGGGGACGTCAATGCTATCTTCATCTTTCATATATACTTAGCAAGCTCTCCATCATGTCTCCCCCTTCTCTCCGCGCTGGTACTTATCCCCATTCTTCCTCCTTCGACGCATAAAAAGGAAAAAGAAGGTCTTGCGCCAGCTCCAACAGAATGGCAAGCATCCACGAAGTTGAATATGATGAGAAGCAGATGGGTCCCTCCGCAGATCACTATGCTGACGAGTTCAATCTCGACAAGGGAGTCGATAGGACGTACGAACTCAAGTGCAACCTGGGTACGTCCCTCTCTCTCTCTCTCTCTCTCTCTCTCTCTCTTTTAAAGTGAATTACCTTCAATCTGATGGCTTCTAGTAAATCAATGCTTGCAAGAAGAGTATGACACATTGACTATAACGTATAACGAATGACCAAACTCATGGCGAACCAATCTCTCTCTCTCTCTCTCTGCCAGTATCGGGTTTGGCCGTTACCAGCTCCAACTGTTCATGCTGACAGGCATCGGATGGATGGCAGACAGTACGTCCGCACGGGTCCTCTTGTCCTTCTTCTACTCCTCTCTAACCACACTCCTCCAACTCTCCTTTTTCTTTTTGCTTTTTTCGCTTTCAATGAAGACATCTGGCTCCAAGTTACCGCCATCATCCTTCCACAAGTCTTCCAAGAGTTCAACCCCGTCCGCGTCGAGTTTAGTCAACTCGCTCTCTACGCAGGCTTAATCGTCGGTGCGCTTACATGGGGAGTCTTGGCAGACCTTATCGGTCGTAGGCTCTCATTCAACGTGCGTTAGCAAACGGTTTCAAAATGCCACTATTCAACTCTTTTCCCCCCTCCCCTTTCTCCTTCTCCTTCTCCTTCTCCTGAACGTCACTGATGGGGTAACCAGATCACCCTCTTCCTGGCCGGCATCTTTGGAATAGCAGCAGGCGGTGCTTCAAACTTTGTAGCCTACGCTTCCCTCGTGGCTTGTCTCGGGTTCGGCACAGGTGGAAAGTGAGTCCAAGTCTGCTATACAAAAAAAAAGAAAGGCATTGTGTTGACCTTGTATTGACAGTCTCCCCGTTGACGGTACGGGTCTCTCTCTTTTTCTTTCTTTCTCTTTTTCTTTAGCATGTCGTACTCACTGGTGCTTGCATGCGTTATGTTTAGGTGCAGTGTACTTGGAGAATATCCCACAGTCCCACCAGGTATTGTTCTATTCTCCGTGGCATGAAGACATTGAGGGGCATATGCTGATGATGTTCTGTCAGTGGACTTTGACCCTCCTGTCTGCGTGGTGGGCTGTCGGACAGGTCGTAGCCTCTCTCATCTCATGGGCATTCATTGCCAACTATTCATGTGCATCCTCTATACCGGCTGGCCAGTGCCCAAGGGCACAGAATATGGGTTGGAGATACAGCTTGTGAGTTGTTTTTGGTTACAACAACTTTTAAAGATGGGTTGACCCAGGGGACGGTGGATGTTGATAGTTTCACACTGTAAGCCCTCGACCTGTTTGACGAAAATGTATGGTTCGCTGAGAGTATTTGGGTCACAAGTGGTGCGCTGACGTTTGTCATGTTTATCCTGCGATTCGTCGTGTTCGATCTCCAAGAATCGCCCAAATACTTGATTGCGAAAGGGAGAGACGAGGAGGCCTATGAGGTATTCAAACCGCAAAATCCATTGTCATCTTGGTCGTGGGTCTGATAAGAGGCGTTTCTAGGTCCTCCAACATATTGCAAGGTACAATCGCAAGACGATCCGACTGACCTTGAAAGATTTTCAAGCTATCGGTCGCTCAGATGTACAGCGCCCCACTTATTGGCGGCTGATCAAAGGATCATTTGCACACTTGTCCATGTAAGCTTGGGACTTACTACTGAATCAATCTCAAACCGATTTTTTTTGGTACACCAAGGTCCCAGGTCAGGCCTCTCTTCAAGGGAAGAAAGCTTGCCATCAACACTTCATTGATCATACTCATATGGGGTGAGTGGTGTTCCTCGTCTCTCTCTCTCTCTCTCTCTCTCTTTGTTGTTCAGTTAACTCAACATCTCACTCACAGGTTTCCTTGGACTGGCATACCCGTTATTTAACGGCTTCCTCACCTTGTACCTCGAAGCACGCGTACCAGCGGGGGACAGTAGCGTCCACACCACGTACCGCAACTACACCATCGTCTCTGTCCTTGGCGTACCTGGCTCACTGATTGCGTGTGCGATCGTCGACTACACGCGCCGCACGGGCAAGTTTTTCCTCGGAGGACGCAAGTTTGCGATGGCAGCTTCGACGGCGCTGTCTGGCATATTCTTGTTCTTGTTCACAACTAGCAAGACGAACCCAGCTGTACTGGGCTATTCGTGCGTGACAGCACTCACCGAGTACGTTTCTTTTCTTCTTCTTCTTCTCCTTCCTTCCTGGAATGAAATCATGACTTGTACCTTTTTGTTTTCTTACTTGAAGGAATGCGGTACGTTTTTTTTTTTTTTTTCCGTTTCCGTTCCTCTTTGGACCTTGGGTCAGAGTGGCTAACGATTATGTGGGGGTGGTGGTGCGGGGAAGGTTAGATGTACGGCGTGTTGTATGCTTACACTCCCGAAGTCTTCCCTGCGCCGCAGCGCGGTACGGGCGATGCGCTCGCAAGTAGCTTCAATCGGATAACTGGGATCTTGTCGCCGATTATCAAGATTGCGACGACGTCGAGGAACGGCGCGGCGCATGGAAACGTGGCAAACGGGTACGTTCCCCCCCTTCCCCCCCCCCTCTCTCGTTATAACTTGATTGCCATGGCGGCGGCTGACAACCTGTTGTGCTGCTTGCGACCTTTTTTTTAAAAAAAATAATAATAATAATAATAATAAAAATAAAGTCCCATATTCGTGTCTGCATCATTGTTTATCGTCGCGTCCATCCTGATGCTGCTCCTTCCCATTGAAGTGAGTGATCATTTCCCTTCTTCTGCTTGCTTCCTCTTGTGGTGGTGGTGGCATGTTGATAATATCAACTCATCGTTTGTCAGACTGCGGGGAAGGCTGCCATGTGATGATAGTCAGAAGGACGTTTCGTTTCCTATGGTAGTTATGGTGGTATGGGGGTGGTGGTGACGATGGTGGTAGTGGTAGTAGTGGAGAGAGAGCGACGTGGAGTGGAGTTGGCTGACTTTTATATGTGGGATAGGAGATTGAAAAGGGGGAATCCCCTGCAGGCAGGCTGGCGTGCGGCGGCGCTCAGGTGATAACATATATATATATACATATATGAATTGCGGGTATAAACTTGGGTGATAGTCACCTTTTGTGGTTGATAACTTGTCAACAATGCTGCGCGCATGTCGTCACGGAAGTACGTTCATCCCCAACTCTGGTGTCTGTTGCTGCCATGCCAACTTGTGAGTCAGAACGAAAGTGAACCTTAGTTTGGAAAAAAAACAAATGTATTCAAGTCCTAATTTGAACCAACAGCCAGCTAAACCTTATCATATATCAGCTGCGTGTACGAGCCAGGATCTCTTGATATGTTGCCATTACTAGCAAGATGGGAGGTTGGCTACAGCTATTACGTGTCACTGATCAGAATGCCACTGATGTTCCGTAGTGGTTGGTGTCAGATGGCGCAAAAATGTTGCAATCTCAACGCGATTAGCTAGTACTACCATCCATCCACAGACTTGGAGAAGATGCCAGTGTATCATCGATTCATATCCTAGCTAAGGCTGTATACAGGCCCCCAGTGGTTGGCGCGAAGTTGCTGTTATTATTAATCTTATGTCACGTACTGTATTCTAACAGGAATGATGTACGTACTAATCTGCCATTTGCTTCTCAAGTTGAGACATCCCAGTTGTCGTAACAGTAAACAACAACTATTTATTCGGTTCCTTTCTATCGTCGTCTTCTAGGTTTGCCATAATGGATCCGACGGAAGCTCCCAACGACGGACATTGCAAACCAAAACTGGAGGTGGCGCGTATAAGAACGGAGCTTCACGAGGTGAGTCTCGTTCGACTTCGAAACTCGGATAATTCTCTATTCTCTCCCCTTCTCTCTCTCCCGCCCCCTCTCCAGCAGAGAAGCAGAGGGATCAAATGTTTATTATGACAAACGCTTCTGCTGCGAATAGCTCGATCAACGATTTCAACCTTTGAAAATGGGGTTACTCATTGAACCCTATCGAGCCAAAAAATGCAACTTTTGAGTAAGTGCAACGAGTATTGAACTTGTTTCAGGTCTATCTCTGAAACAAGTCGACAGTTAAATCCATGTTTGCAAGAAGAGTACGTACGTTTATATCGCCGTCGCTTCCGACTTGTTGTCATGACCCACCTTGTCGTCCTTACAGAATAGGTTTCGGTCCTTTAGGACCAGCAATAACTCTTCGTTCTCGGTGGACTCTAGGCTAGAATTATGGCGTGCAGACAGTTAGTTTTTTCCTCATCACCAACTTGCCCCCTTTTTATCTACCCGTCAGCTACCGATCGCGGGACGGTCTACGTCGGAGATTAGATGGAACTTACACCCCATTTTCGGAGTGCTGTCCCTAGATTTCTGGTTTCAAGGAGTTGCTATCGCACTTTTTTTCAGGTCCAACAAGAGTTTAAACCCATCTAGTGAATCGAATTCACCACCCTAGGTCTACACGACGGGAATGTGTGTAGCCGACCTTGTCGGTACCAGACTGTCATCCAATGTCCGTGTCTTTGTTTTGTTTTGTTTTTTTGTTTTTTTTTTTTTCTTTCTTTGTTTCAACCCTGGTATATCTGATAATGATCGGATGACCGGCGGCGCTCCTGTTATCTACTACTAAGGTTACATTCAGTGTCTTGGCTTGGTATATTTGGAATCGCCACTAGCGGCGTTCAACAACTTTGTGGCGGCGTTTCGTTACACTTGTGGCCTGTACATACTACTAGCACACAGGCCTTGGCGTCGGTGGCCCGCAAGTTCCTTAGACTGAGAGACGAATTAGGCAAAATTTGATGTCGATCACCGCCTTGTTCCAAGTCTTGCCAAGGGTACGTATGAGATAAAAGACTTGTTTCATTGATCGAATGATTGACAGGGGAGCAGGCTTGATGTTCTTGGAACATATCACTGGTCAACATCAGGTTCTCATATGGGGATCCCAAGGGACTTCTCGGACAGTGATTCATTGAGGCTGCTGTCGGCTTGGTGGACCATAGGTCAACTAGTAGCGCATTAAACTCATCGCATTGGGACTCATAAGCAACCTCTCCTGTGATCAGAATGCTGCCGTTTGTCTGACATGGGGTGGCGTTATACTCAGTCAGTAAGAGGTGGTATCTATATGTAGTTTGCCAAACTAATGGCACAGATGTTAGGTTCCCACTGTTAGTGTGGTCATATCAGCATGTTGGCGTATCGCTACTGATCTGGAAATACATTGCAGTGTATGACTTTGATCATTTTTCGTGTCAAAGTGCCTGATTGCGAAAGGAAGAGACTAGGAGGCCATCAAAGTGTGCCTCGTCCTTATCGCTGCACTTTCAACACTTGACCCATCGAAACGGCAAGACGAAACTGCGATCAACAGAAGACTCGTCAACTGTTACCCCACAGAACATACTGGCAGCCGATCAAGGGTTCTTTTTCCAACTTATTGCCGTATGTCGAACTAGTGTATTTCCTCCATTGAGTTTCTAAAACTAACCCCATTTTTTTCTGAAGGTCCCATGTTAGGCCACTCTTTCTCCGCCCAAAGGCTCGCAATAAATACCACCATAATGGTGTGTTTTGCTCCCTTAGGGATGTGTACAGTACATTTGCTACTACACTGAAACTCATCCTTGAGCGAATAACCACAGAGTTGATCGGGCTCGAGTATCCCCCCTGTTTAATGCACGTTCCTTGCGCTGTATCTTAGAAAACGTGTCTCAAGCCAGCGATTCCAGTTTCAGAGTGACATACCGTAACTCTATTCTTGGGTATCCTGAATTGCTTATCGCTTGTGTTGTCATTGACTGGACGCGCGGAAACAACAAGTGGTCTATTTGCGGGAGGAAGCTAGTGTCTGACCGGAGTTTTTCTTCTTCTCGTTCACGACGAGTAAGACGGAGGCTGGGATATTCGTGCGCATCCAGTGTCATGTAGTAGGTTTTCTTATGTACACAAGTATAAGGGCGCTAGTGGATAAAACGGAAATGCGGTGCGTTACCATGGCTTTGATAATAATAATATTCGGTAGGTTATATGCCAACCTGACCAGATAGATGGATGGCATTGGCGTTATATATACTTACATACCTGAGGTTACTTCTGATATTGTTTGTGCATAGGTCTCTTGCGGCATGTATCAACAGGGTTATAGGCATTCTTGCGCCCGTCCTTAAGATTTCCACGACATAATTATCTGTCGTTGTGACCGATGCTAAGATATTCACTGCCATTATGAAATTTGCAGACCTGTCCTTATTTCTTTTAGTGCAGTGTTTACTCTTGCCTATCGAAGTTAATGGCAGCACGAATAGGAAGGTTGATGTGATCCAATCTAGGCGTCGGCTGCGGCGTGAAATTACATTGGTAGCTGTGTACCGCACCAAGGATTCGCGCGCTAATTTAGTGTGACATGTGACATGCATGCTGCAGTAGTACAAGTCACTTTACACAGCCTTCCCAAGGCTCCGAATGGGCTGGTTTTTTTGGAGCGCCGAACCCGCGGCACCGTCGTCTAGACAAGGCAGAAAGCAGTGTTGGGAAAGCAGGGATGCGTACTTTGCCTGCCTGGACAAGGTGGGTGTCATCAAAGCTGGGGATGAAGGGGACGCTTGCACTGTGGAAAAGAGGAAGTATGAAAAAGATTGTGCAAGAAGTTGGGTACGTTGTTGTCAAGAATTGTGCCATCATATTCCATCACCTTTACGCTCAAGTTGACAGATTGATTATTTCAACCAACGCCGGGTGATAGCGGAAGCGCAGAAAGACAGGCTGGCGCGCGGAAACTAGGAGATACAAAACGGTGACTTGGGTCATGTCAAATGATACAGAGGAAATTTTTTCTGCACCGAACCTGACCATACGCAACCGATGCTTTGCTCAAATAGGATTAGTTTCCAACAATCTATACCTTAAGCTTCAGGTCAGGTGTTTCTTGAATTGTCACTCAGGTACCAGGACCTTTCTTGAATACGCCCTCTCCCAGGAATGAACTTTTTGGCCCACATCTGCCTATGTTATATGTCCTACGCGTTGGTTATTGCCTTCCAATACCGATCGATCATCTAGTGATTGACATGGAGCCTGTCATGAGCATCAGCTGCCCTCAATAAAGGTTCCGCACACCTCGGCAATTTGATGCCCGGATGGCGGGTATCGTAATACCTCTGCTTTGCGACACATCAATCTGCCAAATCCTAACTTTAAAAATGGCTGGCGACAATAATGGCTAACTTCCGTTGGGAGGGGTCAAGTCGACCTGGTCAGGGACCAGGACATGGCCAACGTTTTCTGATCCTGGGGTAATTATCAAATTACCGTGCCTTATACCTGCGAAACCCTCCCAAGCTAGTGACTGCTCCTGCGTGGCTGTAACATCCAATATTCATAGCTAAGCGGCCCGGTATTAAATAGGCAGTCGGAGTGGCAATGTTGTGAGGCCCTGCCAACGTTCTTCACAATGGCACCGAAACTAGATCGATAAGGGATGGCCGCACAACCCCCTTTCACCAAGATCTTGGAATGCAGCTTCTACAATAATAGACTCCTGATCCCCATGATTAGGTCAATGGTTTCGTGGCTCTGATCGTAAGGATATAAGTCTTATTCTGAATGACGTTCACATACTAACATCCCCCTCCTCCCCTCCTCCCCCCCTTCCTCCTCCTCCTCCCTCGCTGCACCTGCGCCATGCATTCAGAACGCAGGCTATACTCAGACTTTTTCACTTCGGGTCTGTTGAACATAGCCGATTCTTCGAGTTCCAGGCGATACAGTGATCCATTACTCCATCCCATATCGTTCGCGACTCAGACACGAACATGGCATAGTGAAGCCCTCCCGGCCATTTCTACACCACCCCCATCACCATCTCGCGGGACACTATACACCAAGGCACATAGGCGTGTCTCGTCGTTGTTGCCAAGCTCGTCCAGGAAATGGTTGAACCGAATATATCGCTCGAGAGGTTCGCTGCGCGATGAGGGTACGGTACCGAGCAGATGTCCGAGGGTCAACGTGGCAGATGAAAAAGTTGACGTCTGGATAACCTCCGGTGGACCTTATCTGCTAGATCGTGAAATTAGGTGAGCGGGCCTTCATTTTTAAAATGAAAGAGAAAAAAAAAAACGCCACCGCTCATTATAACTAAATGGGTTTTCTTTTCTTTTTCTTTTTTGTTTTTAGTGATTCGGATGTGTGGGTTCCTAGTCCCGGCCCTGACCCTTTTGATGGAAAACCGAACGGAGAAAATTCAGGGTTACCGGCAGCACTGGGATCGTTATCAGCCGCGCCATTGTCACTGGATAAACATCTGGCATTGAGTCTGAAACGTCGGGAGAGGCCTACGTCAATTCAAACGTTGCCATTGCCAGTACCTGTATCCCGTCGCTCCTCGCAGCAGCAGTGGCCTTTCTCCGACAAATCAGAGAAGCGAAACAGCTTCAATATCTGTGTCTGGAGGGACGAACACCGCCTGCAAAATGGAGAACATGACGACGCGGACATGGATTGGCGGGAGTTTCATGCGACTTTACTGTACAATACGGACACCGAGGATGATAATTTAGAGGACTAATTTTATTTTGGCTATCCTTGTTGTTGTACGATAGCCCGCTACTTTTAGATCGTCGTTCATGATACCCTCAAAATACCCGGAGACACAATTACTGGCTTGATGAAATCATTGATTAATTGTGAGTAGTTACAACGAATCACTTGATTGAATACATCATGGAGGGAGATCGCAATACAGAGAGAGAGAGAGAGAGAGAGAGAGAAAACAGAGGATAATCATACACCAGCTTGATATGGAGATGAAATTGAAATGCAAATAGAACGAATATAAATGTAAGGAAAGGTCCTTTAAGATCCTTGTTCTTGATATTTCCTGATCAGATCGCGTAGTCTAGCTCTGCCAAAGCCTAAATCGGGGGTAGACTGGGCTTTCATAGGTCCTGAAGTCTTCAGAGAATCCACAGGAATCATTAGATTGTTGCTTGTTGTCGAACGCCTGGGAGGCCGCGCCAGTGACGCAGTCGAAGACAGCATTGGCGTCGCGAGAGACGATGAAACGACTGCGGGGACAGACGAAGCCTTGGAGACTGGTCTGCTTTTTCCGGCAATGCCAAGAAGCTTTGGGGACGAGTCGATTTGGCTAGAAGATGCCTTATTCGTATCTGCCGATTTTGCCGATACATGTGTCTTCTGCGGCTGACTAGCGAGGCGCTCAAGGGACTTCTCGACACGTTGCGCCATCACTGGTTTTGCACTGACGATGGGCGCAGATTGCCTGCGTAGTGATGGCACATCTGTTGATGGTCCCTTCGGCGACTTGGATGTGCCGGCCTTGGACGCTTCTTGTGCGGCCGCAGCCCAAAATGCCGCAATAGCAGTGACTTGGCCTCCCTTACCACCACGGGCTGGTTTGACGTCGTACTTGGCTTCCGGATCCTGGCTCTGCTGTTTCATAGCAGATGGTACGCGATTTAGAGGCTGTACGCTGGATCCGTTGGTCCAAACAAGGGCACTGCGTGACTCCGCAACCGTCAAGCCGACTTTCGACAGGTCATCCAAACCTGCATTAACAGGAGCAAGCTTACTTCTACTCTCCCAGCCGTTTAACACACTTGTCCCCGGATTTGACGTCGATCGACGATGAATCAGTGAGGGTGCACTACTCCCCGCGGTCTTCCCGGCTTTCAGGTGTGTATGTGAACTAGGCATACTACTAGTATCCCCTTTAACATTGGGCGTGGGCGCACAAGATAATATAGGAGTGGATGGTTGCTTCAAATCGGCATTGATGTTTGATGGACGTTTGGTGCTGGCAGCCGACAGATGGTAATGTGTACGGTTCGTCTCCCGCTTCTCCGGAGTAATGGGCGTGAAACCTGATGAACGAGAGTTTGGCACGGATGCCGGAACGTCTGATTGTTCTGTAACTAGATTCGGTAGGGGCACACGAGCTGCCCCTTTGTGGGCCACAGCAACTTCACTGAAGTGCTGTATTTCTTTTGGTCGGGTACAGGTGTCTGCCCCGTCCTCCGACATGTCGTAACGTTGCCCGCTTGATGCCAACTCCGACTTGGGGTCCTCCGGTGGTAGTGCGTCTGGTTCAATGGACCCAAGCCAGGCAGTGACCCGTCCTTTCACAGACTTGCGCAGCTTATGCCCCTCCTTTTTCTTACCGCTCTTCTTGCCCCTTACAGAGCCTTCCCTGCTCCTTCCGCGTGACTCATCCTCCAGCTCACTGTCGACTGCAAGATCCATGGCTTGACGCCTATGCTTCTTCCTTTGTTTCCGTTCTTCCCGGCCATCATCCCCAGAAAAACTGGACTTGGATTTAGATTTGCTTCCCACAGTCCCCGCACGGTGCGTTCGTTCATCGGAATCGCGGTCTTCGTGAGTTTCGTGAGCAACTTCCTCCGGCGCAGGTTCGTGCCGCGAGCAGTCGACCTCCCTCGCCCTCCTATCAGCTTCCATTGCCCATCCACCATCGGCCAAAGTCAGACTGGAGATGGCCGAATCTACATTCAACCCATCATCCTCAGCATCACCGCCTGTCCGGGAAGCCGTGATCTTGATCGGTGACAATCGACCCTTGGTTGGCCCAGCAGAACCTTCAGCCTCTGTACCACCACCACCACCACCACCACCAACCGGTACTTGTACATTAGAAGGTCCGGCAAAAAGATCACGAGCGTTCGGAGATCTCGAAAACATACGGTCAATCTTCTGCGTCCCGACCTCCGCAAGCAGCCGTCTCTCAAGAGCGTCCAGTCCACTTTCCACACTTTCTGGTCCGAGCTTATCCCCGAGGCTGCTCCGCACGTGACGCACAGGTGTGATGGCGGTCAGCGTTGGCGTAGGCGGAGCTTTGTCCGCAGGAGCAGGAATCGGCACCGGAGGAATTTGATCTGATTCAGATATCTGCTCTTCTGACCTGACATGTTTTACGCTGAGATAGTCTGGTAACCTGGCTTCTGGAGGGGACAGGCGGTATCCTTTATCCATGAGCACAGGGGGCGGGGGACTCTTGTGAATGTCGGCCACCGCCTCGACGGTCTCGACGGTCTGCCTCTGTTTCCCCTTGTTTTTGCTTCGTCCCCTTCTCTCCCTTGTTGATGCCACGTACAGAGCCTCATCTTCTGCATCTGCGGCCATTCGTTCCAGCTCCTCAACCATTTCACTGCGAGGCAGCGATGCCAGTGACGCATTTGACATTATGGGGGAACGAACGGGTAAGGGAGAGCGTAATGGAGAAGTGGAAACATGCGCTACAAGTTGGGCTGGCGCCGAGACACGCAAAGGTTCGCTGAATTCTGCCTGAGGAGATGGAGACACAAGCGAAGGTAGAGCTCTGGCTTGAACGGTTGTCTCCATAGTGGACTGAACACCACCAGGGGACGACTGAGGTAAGGGGAAACGATGACTCTGGGGTGATACCGACCTATGTCGGGACGACATGTGCAGATGATGTGCCACACGGGATGCTTGCTCTCCTTTGCCTTCTTCTGGTTCCAGATCCGGTTGATGTGCCAGCCATGATTCGTAGTGGTTGAGTGGTAGTAGCGGGTGAGCATCAGCATTTGGAAGTCCAGATATAGGCTCGGTATAACAATAGGATTGACTCATAGCGAGCGCACTAGCCGGACGCACAGGAGGTGAATTCTGATGTCCTGACAGAGGCTGCGCAGGCGTCATCAATGGATTACTTGATGGTATATATTGATGAGAAAGCGGTGGCAGCGGTAGCCCGACGCGGTTTTGGTTGGTATATTCGACAAACATAGGTAATGGGGTTGGTGGTGAGCGAATGGGCGCGGGATATAGCGCATACGAAGTAGGACTCGGATATGGAGCAGGGATTGAGTAAGAGAAGGGCTCAACGGGTGAGGTACGGGTGACCTGCTCTTGAGGCAAGATCATGGGCGGATCTGGTAGCGCCAGTGGACTGACAATCGTGACGGGTATGTCCAAGACGAGATCTTTGCTAAGGATGTCATCGTCAGAGACGAGCAATCAAAGATCCCTTGGTCTAGAAGCTCACCTTCCGATGCCCATGCTCATTTTGACGCTCGCAACACACTGTACGTTGAATATGCTCTGCGTTTCTCGGGGCCTGTCGTCGCCTTCGTCGAAGTAAACATCGCCTGTGACCCCCCGCGCAGTCTTGGGTATGTCAAATACCAGGTTGGCGACGCCTTCAACCCCGGGATGGATGATGTACTCCGGACCACGAAATGCTACGTTAGTCAAGGTATCTGAGATCTGGAGTGGCTGATTCTCGACTGAGGAGATGCTCGGCAGGATTAGGCGCCGGTAGAGGGTTACCGCTAGGCCGATGTTCTGCAAGGTGCCATGACTCCTGTTAGGTAGCCACGGCTAACGGGAGTGGAATGCATACTTTCTTGGTAGAGCCGTTCTTGACTTGGAGCTCCAAGCACGCACTCTCTCCAGCAGTGATGACATTTCCTCCGATGATACTTCCTTGCATCCATAATTTTCCGTTTTCGCCAACTGTGATTGACGCGCCGTGTGTGCCGTTGACATAGTCGGCGAGCACCACATCGTCTAAGCAGTCCACTACATCGATGACCTTCCTCTCTGTGACAAGCTTCTTCTCGCCCCTCCAGTATACGCTTGCGCTAGCACGCAGCTCGTACTTGACTGTCGCCAGTCCTCCGCCAAAATTGACAGATGAGGGGCATGTGACGGGAAGAGGCAGCCGAAATAAGAAGGTTGACACACCCCGGCGTGCATGGTAGTGGTGCGAAGGCAGGGGTGGATCGCCAGGTTCCGCATGTGCCTGTACCGCATTAGACGGTGGTAATCCAGGGCCCTGGAACAGGCGCTGAGCATGTAAGAAAGTACTGGTTGCGGAATGATCCCTGGACGACAACTCTGAAAAAAAAAAAAAACATGAGAAAACTCTGAAAGAAAATAAAAACATTCAAAATGGTAGCCAAAGGACACACCCTGTATACCGAATAGCTCCACCATTATCACACCGATACCGAGTCCCTTGTCTGCTCTACATTCCATTTCCAACTTCCCGCTGACGAGTTTTCCCGCGACGAACGTTGGGTCTGCAACTGCAATGGAGACCTTGACCTTGGAGTGATGCGTAATGGCATCCATAGGCTCTGGTCGTTCAGCTAAGGCCATTATGATTGACTGTGTTTTCTAGTGATATTATATCCGAGTTTTGCTGCAAAAATTTTCAGTGGCAAACGATAGCTCGTGGATGCTGCAATAGTGCGCTCCAAGGAGAGGTAAAATCCAGTAAAAACATTGTAAATGAAGGGGGAGTTGTCGTTTCAGAGCCGAAATCCTCGATTTACAGCGAGTGCATCCTCGTCGTCGTCGATAGCGATGAGGAGAACAAGCGGTGTTTGCACGGACCCTGCCAAACTAGGAAGGTGCCTTCACTAGGCTGCGGCGGGCTATTATGCATTATGGACCTTGTAATGTACGGTAAAGAGCTAGGTAGCGTATCTAGTGCATCATATCTGCGATAAGGGAAGAATAGGGACGCCGGTAAAAGGTTCAGCCCTTGCCACAGCAAACCGAGGCCACCATACTAGACCATTTTCACTGCAAAGTGACACCAGCCGTCCCTGAAGAAGGCTCGTAATCGGGTATAACTTTCTATCCGCATCACAAACTAGGATCCATTTCCCTGCCTAACCCAGGTCACTTAAAAGAACGTACTGCGTGAAGGAATAAGCCTACCGAGGCTAGCTCTCGAAATTTGCACACCAAAGCGCAAGCCAGCGTAAAATACGTAAGGTGACCTCGCCGGCACTTGGTTCTTACTTTGAGAGTAACAATCTCGTTATGAGTCTAAAAAAGAGCAAACTTCAGAAGGTGGGCATGTACTGATACGGAAATAATATACTGGAATCGTGAGAATGAAATAATCTCCTGTGAACTCAACTGGTACTTGATGCGCATTCTGAAGCGTTCGACTACTATACAAGACGTCCAGGAAGGGTATGCCATGCGAATGCGGCGCGGCCGTAAATGAGCGGAACTGAATCTCCATGCGACGGCGCAAAGTCGGTGTGACGTCCAAAACTTGCTCAATGTTCGCATGAATGTCGTAGCCTAATAGGCAGTGCGCAAGGCTGAGCCTAAATGGCCCTCCCACGGGAGCTATTGCTAATTGATCCTAATAGTGAATTAGTCCACCAATCTGCCCGAATGCAAATCAAACGTACACAGAGGAATCGGAAATGCGACTGGTAGTTCATCGCGGTACATTCGTTACCGCAAGATACGTATGGTGTTTTTGCTACACGCATTAATATGCAACGCTGACGTCGAGAATGAGTAAATCTGCCGTACGAATCGGAACCCCCAACTCACCAAGTAGAACCAGCAGATTCTTCCAGCATCAGGTTCCGTCACTTGACGCAAATTCCTCCCAGTTGGAGGCAGATTGTGAAAGTCATTGCCACTGTTGATGTGCTGAGGTATAACTATCAGATCAGTGGTTGGTCTACTCTCCACCTGGCCGAGGTCAAGGCCCAGCGAATTCGTTTCCATCACCTTTGTGAAAGTCAGCAAAGTGGCATGTCTGAAACATCTCGAGAAGCTTACACCAGGCGTGTGCGCCGAGATTGATGCGATTTCAGCATCAGCACCAGTGCCCCCCTCTCCAACCTCTTCGTTTTGATGAGCAAGCAGTCCATTTGCATTTATGTTGGCAACCGCCGACATGTTAAACTCGTTAGTCCTGTTCAACTCAGCTGCGACCGAGAGCGTTTTTGAATATCCTGAAAGTACGACATCCTGTGTTATAGGTTGGGATGGCGGGTGCTGAGGCTTTGGTGGTTGACTAGTGAAAGATTAGGCGCTTGCTCACCCTGACTGAATTATAAATTCAGACTGACCTCTTCGTTTGTAGCATATACGTACGTAATGCTTCAGCACGTTTCCTGCAGGCTTTGTCAAGTTTGTCAATTAACATCTATTAACAGATCAGCAGGAGACAGGAACGAGAATAAGGCGAATTACGTTGATGCTTGCTTCATCGATAGGTAAACCCTGCGTTTGGCGCTCCTGAATGAGATGTCGACGTTCCATTTCATCGACTGTGTCTATCAGAGACTTGGCTGGTGGAAGGAGACGCTGGCATTGAGTAATCGATATGGATGGGATGTTTCCCAAGTTGCTGAGGACAATGGACGACATTTAGAGGGGTAATGAGTGAGGTCGACATTTCAAAGCCGCTTTATAGCCCATGGAGGCCACGCTTGACCAGCGACATGTAAGCTGTCCATGAGCCGGCCGCCATTGAACAAACAAAGAAGAGATGAAGAACATCAAACGTTCGGTGGTCCGTTAAGCTGTTTGAAAAATGCAATCGTGGTGGCAATAACAATTGTAGCGACGGACCCTTGAGTCAGGTATGCATAAACGTCGACCGCTTCTCACCAACGACCTTGTACCCTCTATCCGCCTTTCTTTCCTGCCGCTGCTGTTGCTTTGTCCGCACCAGCTCCTCGGGGACATTCTCCACCTCTACCAGCTCCTTCACCTGCAAAATTTTTCCCGCTGCCTCGGGCGAATGCCGGTGATAAACCGTTTGCATCCGCCGATGCAATCCAAGTGATTTAAGTGTGCCTTGCTTCCTCTCGCCTAGCGAAATGGCAGAGCGGCGAAGCGTTATTTTAAAATGCGTTGCTGGGGTTGCTTCACTGGTTGTGGTAAGCGTCCGACAAGTCGATGCGCGCGAAAACGTCTGTGGAACAAAACCAACGCGCTTGAGACACGCTGAGATTGCTGTCATTCCCTGCTAAGTCAAGTTTCAGCATAACCTTCGCAACAGCAGCTCTCGAGAGCATTCACCTGTTGACGCACCCGGACGGGTATTTACTATTTGCACATGTTTGCAACGTCATACCATATGACAGTTATACAGCTTTGCCCATCCCCATGTCGGCCGAAGCCCCCACTGTCCACAGCTCCATAGCAGAGGTCTGGTACCTCAAGGACATTAGATTCGGGTCAGACGAGAGCATAAAGCAGTTCAAAATCATCACACAGAACTTCAACGGGTCTGTTCACCTCAGTTTCGATATCGAATGCTTGCTGACATTGAATTTCAATACTAGGCCGTGCTCCCTAATTGCCATATGTGAGTACTCGCAGGCGCTCCGTCAATTACTTTCTCATTTCATGCGAACAAGGTAATATTCTGATCCTGCGCGGAGATATCACCATTTTACCTCCAGGTCGCCAAACCGTCTCATACGAGTTTCTGTCGCAGCTGGTTGCTGAATATCTGTTGGCAAATGCCCCTGGTGTAGACGTATCCGCTGCCCTATCAATTCTACCATATACCCAAAGTAGGAGTCACGCCTTGTTGGACGATTTGCAACTCAAAGATTTATAGGAGGGATGGACTTGAACCCCGTCTTCACGTCTCCATTCAAATTTAACCCTTCAAAAGAAGGGAATGAGCTTATGCTTTTTGACCAGACTAATATGAAGTTGGTCCACGGTTGGTTGGTTGATCCCGACTGCGCTGAGGCTGAGGCCGTTACCTCGGCCCAAGATTACGACAATGCTACAATTCTAATTGCGGAGGCAGATCATCTCGCGAATGGACAACTAGTCATTAATGAGACCGATTTGTTACAAGTGGGCTCATCTTCTGATCCTAATCATCCCAACGGTCATGCGAGATGGAACAAGGAGCAACAGAAAAGGGTCGAGCAAGGTTAGAGACCGCGATTTCAGGATAACTCGAATATTTACTCCGCATTCATGGTCCAGCCGTTCAAATCAGGCAGTTCCTCGACACTACATGGTCGCAATTCACGTACCACGGACTGTTCACTCTGTCCTCTGTCCTTGAACCCGGCTCTCTCGTAGCCCTATTCCGCAGCTCGCACCTATCTGTTTTATACAAGTCGACAGCGGAGGTCGACACGAATGGTCCCGCGCTATACAACCTCGTAACTGACCAATCATTCCTTCATGAGCCGTCCGTTGTCTGGGAGAGAATCGACGATGTCGACTTCAGTTCTGCAATCTTCGTCGATTCGAATTTTATAAAATCTAGTCCTGCTGGCGGGGATTTTGTAGGACAGACTGCGGAGGACGCGTTACGAGCCGCGGTGAACGCTGAAAATGCCAATGAGTACGTCATCATCATCATCGTCGTCGTCCAAAAAAGTGCGTTTCAATGCTGAGCTCTCTTGCAAAGTCTGGCGCTTGCCCGACAACTTCAAGCAGAGGAAGACGATATTGCGCAGAGACAGCATGAAAGATACCTCCAACAGGAGCGTGCGCGGAAAGAACAAGCGATGGTAGCTGAACGAGAGCGCCAAATACAGGAGAGGGAATTGAAGATCAACAGTAGAAAAGCAAAGGGCATCAAGAAGCCGGAGTGTGTGATTATGTAGGCGTATGTACTGTAGCTGTAACAGTATGTACATACATATTTCAATTTGGGTAATACCTGATTTTGGAAAGTCACGACCTCATCTTCCTCGTCTCTTCCACCCACCCACCCACACAGATGTCCTTACAAGACCCCTGCATAGACTTACAAAATAACCCTTTCTATTGCCCAGCAATCCCAGCCAACAATTTTATTTCCTCTCTCAGGCGCAAACGCGACAAATTCCGTGCAAGAGCGCATATATACCGAAACAAGCGGATCGTTCTCGACTCTTTTTCTTCTGCGCTTGAAAGATGTCTGTTTAGAGGTGCGGGCGACAGCGACGATGACAAGCGGACGAACCGATACGATACCGAATGCATACTAGATTCTAGTCTGAATGACTCTATGAGTGCGCATATATCCACTAGGAACGGCTTGAATAAGGCACGAAAAGGCTTGGCTGGCGCTAGTAACTCTCTGCTGTATACTGGCCCATACCTGGACGACTCCCTGGACTCCGACAGCTTTGTGACGGTACCTCTCGCTCCCACTGCTTCTGCACACAGAACGAATAAAAAGAATTTTGTCCGCTCTGGTTTGACGACTCTAAATGACAATTCCGGAAGACCCCTGGTCACGACGAGTCGCGGTGACAGTCTTGTATCACGCACTTTATCCCTTTGGGATGAGGTTTCATTGGACTCTATTCCTGACCCAACAAAACCGTCTACCAACCTCAAACGCAAATCAAGCGATAGCAACGACTCTTCTGAGGATCTTGACTCGGGGACAAAGCGCGCCAAATCCAATCTCAGCGTCAGCGATACCTCCTTTTACGTTACCGTCCGTCGAG
Organism: Amanita rimosa; assembly: GCA_023014395.1. Classification (NCBI taxonomy): domain Eukaryota; kingdom Fungi; phylum Basidiomycota; class Agaricomycetes; order Agaricales; family Amanitaceae; genus Amanita; species Amanita rimosa. Next base: position 102,199 of record JAEBUO010000086.1, read on the forward strand.
AAAAGTTGCAGTTCTTACGGACCTCTCAGTCAACGTTGTCCTCTCATTGCGAAGCCGTTTCACTTGGATGTCTTGGAACAGATGTTCTTGTCGATTCCTTGCGAGCCGGCACACATATGACTGTTCCTCGGTCCAACAAATGGACAGGTCCGTTGGACAACGTGCAAAATGTTAGCAATGACGACTTGCGAGAGCTCTTCGGAGCGCTTCAAGGTGCTTTGACTTTCACATATATGTATCCCTTTTTTTGCTTACCTCTCATTAAGACGAACTGTTTGGCCCGCGGCTTAACGCAGAAACTGACATGGAAAAATTAGTGGAAAAGCTGAATGCGATGTTTCCAGGGATAAGGATTAAAGCCCGATTGGATGAAAGACTGGAGAAGGGCGCCAGCTATCAAGCCGTCGTTGATTTTCTTGCGGAGAATGGTAAGCTCTGGCTATTGTTTAGGTGGAAAGGATGCTAACAGTACCGTAGGGCATCTGAATGCCAACGCTTTGGAATTATTCAGGGCATCTCAGATAACCCATATATCGCTTAGCGAGTCTTTCAAAGACTATAACGGACTGAATCTCGTAAGCGACGAGTCTTTCTTTGGTATGCAACCTGATTCGCACCTGCGATGACTCTGACTCGTGTGTAGTGTTTAGTAAACCTAACAGTTATCGGTTTCTGACTACTCTATCTCTTGACGGGTTATGTCTTAAGATTCCGACATTATCGCATTTACAGCACCTCCCAAGGTTGACTAACTTGTCGCTGTTTGACACTGGAATAATCAATGAAGCGTAAGTTGTTTTTCTGAAAGTGCTATGGGCATTATTATTGATATTGAGCACCTGTAAAAGATTATTCCACCTCGTACCGCTCAAGTACACACTTACACATCTCAACATCGCCAGAAATCCTTCAATCGATGACGATGCAGTACCTCCCTTGCTTAAAATGACGAGATTATCATACCTGTCGATTGCAGAAAACGTCTATACAAATGCCTGGGGCACGCAAGCTCGTCACTGATCGCATCTCGACTGGTCAGCATATCTCAGTCGATTTTCCGCACTGGTGCCACGAGTATATAGCTAGTGAGTCTTTAAGTAGTGTTTATTGGATTGCCCTGACGACGCTGATGCTGTCAAGTCATGGAAAGCAAGTATTTGGTTGAGATACCTCCACCGTTGATATCGAATCCGTCATTGTGCAGCCGCCTGTCTGCAGCGGCGCTCAAGAGGAACCTTTCTGCTCATGCTGCAGTGAACCGTGATGTGAGTACAGGTGGGGCGAAGAAGGATATGGTGGACCGCTTGAGGAGTTTGTTGGAGACGAGATTGGCGGATTTGGAGGTGCGCCGGCTGATCCGCGCACGTGAGAAATAAAGAAGAAACCTTTTCCGGTAATCTCGAGGACCAAATATGGTATACCCAGCACCCCTGCACCACAATCGTAAACTATAAACATTGACATGCTGTTTGATAGTCATTGCGTCATCCGTGGATGTCGTCGTTTTTTTTTTTTTTTTTTCGCATGGGAATGGAGTATATTCGGAGACCAGTAGTAGACGACAAGCTAGACGACAGAAGGGAGAAGGCCACAATGACCCACGTGTAGTAAGCGGAGATAGCTACGAGACTGCTAAGGAGTAATAACCGTTGGGTGAATCCGTTAGTCCGGGAATAGGGCATCAGGGCCTCAAAGGTGGCAGCAATGGGGTGGGCTTTCAGGAAGGCAACGAGGCCAATGTAGTTATTGTCACGATGTAGGAAGGCCTGGAAAGATGGGAAAGGAGGAGGAAAAAGAAGACACCTACTGATGATATGGGAGCAGGATGCGGGCATCCGCCGAGGGCAAAAGACACACTGCGTTGGGGCCGCTGGGAAGAAACGTTGTCGGTATTCCGCGGATGGCATGTGGCCGGAGACGAAGTGGACGAAGCGGGCGAGTAGTTGAAAGGAGTCATCGCACTGAGTGATGAACCGCGACTGTTGTTTGCCAAGACATGGCATGAGGGGGTGCTTGCCGTGGTTCAGGTGGACGAGGTTGAAACCCCGTGTTTTCTGTGAGAGCCAGGCGAGACGCCAATGAGCGCTGGCAGTGGCTTTGAATTTCTTAATTGCAGCTACCCGTGTGGTGAAGGCAGGGCTGAGGGTTGGGGCGACTGACGCTACGAGACGGTCGGCCTCGTTTTCAGGAATGCCCACATGGCTCGGGCACCAGGAGACGGTGAGGCAATTGTCTGCGGATTGCGTGAGCCACAGGCAGAGGAAAGTACAGAAACAAATAGCAACATGTTGACCGTCGCGCACGTCGGTAGAAAAGACCCCTTTGGCGGCAGTCGCGTTATCCACTAAGAACAGGGCATGTCCTCGATAGGAGATGTCGACAAGATGGCGACAAGCCATTTCCATGGCCTGTGTCTTGGCAGAATATGAAGAGAAGGCAGGGAGGGCCCATGCCATTGCAGTGACTTGAGAGACAAAGCCGCCGGAGGCATGACGGCCGCAAAGGGAGCCGTCGGTAGCAACGAGGTATATGGAGTTGTTGGAGCACCACTCCTGGAGTTGGGCCCTGAATCCTGCCAGCCAAGTGGTGAAGAGATCCGTTTGGGATTTTGGAGGGTGGTCGAAATTGCAGAAGGTGATGCGGTCACTGTAGAGGTCTAGGATGCAGGAGCCTTGGAGATTTTCAGCATGGACAGTAATAAATGCTCAATGGTGCCAGCGATTGCAAGCAGCGGCAGGACCGGGTTGTCAGGGGCACGAGTATGTATGAGACAATGGCGTCAGCGGGCAGAGGCATGAGCTGCGAGGACTGGATGCCAGGCTAGGAGTTGTAGAGTGTGGTGTTGGTCCAATGTGGCGATGCGTACGCCAGAGCGCTGTAACAGCAGGTTGCAGTAGATGCGGACCAGCGGGGATCCAGTAAGGAATTCTAGTGCGCCTACGGGAGTTGTCGAGAACGCTCCCATAGCCCAGATGAGTGCCGCGCGTTGGACTTTTTGAAGCGGGTGCAGCAAATGTTTGACGCCCTTGCCATGGAGGCGGTACCAGAGGGGAAGGCCATAGGTCATGGTGGGCCAGACACAAGAGCGGTAAAGCAGGAGGCATTTTGAAGGCGACAGGCCACGATCCGCATTCCCAATCATCCGTAGGGCCCTAATACAAGAAATAGACTTATTAGCGTAATGCGAAACATGTAGTTTAAAGGAAAGAGCAGGGTCAAAGAAGAAACCTAAGTAGTGCCATTTGACGGAAGGTGTAATGTTAGTGGTGGAAAGGTCAGTGTTGACAAGAGTAATCGAAGCGTGCGTTAAGTGCGGTAAGAAGTCATGGTCCACGGAGCGTATGACGGAGGATCGAGGAAAGGCCATGCCTGGGTGCTGGGCCACACGCTGGACTTGGGGTAGATTAATGCGGCATTTGAACAGCAAAAAATGGATGAGTTCGGTTTTTGCGGGTTCGAGGTGGAGGCCGACAGCAGCCATGACATTTGCGAACCGTGTGTACATAGCGCCCAGGGCTGTGATATTTTGCCACCACACCGATTCTAGTTCATGTAGTGAATTGAGATAAAATAATTCAAATGTTTGCTGGGCCATAGACAGATAAAGGTATTGTTGGCGCTCCGCCTCGCATGCCATAAAATCAAGTGTGTCCTTCAATCATGATTAGAGTGAGAAATATCATTTATGACATACTCACTGTTCGAACATCGTGCTCTCCATCTTTTCCCATTTTCTTCGCAAATTCTAAATCGCCTAGTTTAAATATATATATTTTTCATATAGGAAAACGTTCCTTGTGCTGAGATCTCGATGAACCCACCCAGCTCGGTGGAAAACATCGAGAACTACAAAAATAGTTAAATTAGGTATCAAACATTGACAGGCAGATCGTTCGTTACCTTCCGCCAACTCATAGAATAAATGAAATATTGAAGATACTCGTTTCAAGTCAAATAACGGTTCCGCTAGCTCCCCATACACACACCGATAATGATATCGATGAGTAATTTCTTTGTGATTCGGGGGGACTCTGGTGCCCACAAAATCACTTATATGTGGAGTTTGTCCTGTCGACGACACTACATGCTTCAGATTTATTTCTGCTTGCACGACGTTGATCCAGGTCGATGTAGATAAGTCGGCCTTGCGCAAAATTACATCATGCGTGTCATCATCGACCAATCCATTATCCTTTGTTTTGACCTTCACGGTGCAGCAATCAACAAGCGTGAAAAGATGTTTTTTTTTTACTTTATTCTTGTCGTTCTCGCCCAGTTTAGTGTTGATATCTTCAAGCATTTCATGTATTCCGGTTGCCTACCCTTAGCGGGCCAGACATCCTTCAGAACATGCGTTGGTCCGACTGTCTTACCTTGCAATTTTTTCTTCACTTTGTAGACTTGTGTTGCACGTCCGTGACCCGGATGTGTGATCTTCGAAGCAATGAGTGGAGGTAAACAAAAAATCATAGACATCTGTCAAGTCTGTGACGTTGACGGGGGTACCGCGCACCTTGCATATATGATGGATTGCCTGCAAATATCCAATCAAGTCACGTGATGAAAACACCGCAATTAATCACTTTGCTCATCATCATGTCGGGATCAAAGCTTATTCGAACCAATACAGAGCTGAAATTTCCGTCCACCCATGGCTCTGAATACCGCACCGGTTTTCTGAGCACGAAAGGAGATGCGGTTCTCACCGATTTCCCCGCCATACCAGAGATTGACCTGACGACATTCCTCGAGTCATTTCTGCCACCGCTTCCTTCCGGGGTCGACCGTGTAGAAATCTTCGGTTCGCTGATTAGTTCGGGGCACATTCGTCCGGATCAGGGACGCTACTGTTGGAAAGGTTTTGCGACTGAACCCGCAAAGTCTCTTGATAAGGAGGAAGCTACGTTCGACAACCTTGTGGATGTCTATAATGCAGTGATAGCAGCCATATCCAGAGGAATGGGGACAGTTAAGCTCTGCCTCAATCCTAACAAGGCCTCCTTCTCGAATAGAACTCACAAAACTCGACCCGACGCATACATGATATTGACGTTGCCTTGTATCCCAGATCCTGAGAAAGATCATTGGGAAGACTTGGCGGTCACAATGGAGTTTAAAAAGCAAAACAGTACATCTGCCGTCATAGACGTTGGTCCACACCATGTTTTTTCGCTTCAATAATTTGATTCGATTTTGTAGAACATGCAAAAACAAGTTTTCAGTATGCAACAATTGATGGCACACGACCCTTGCCGGCGGTTTACTTTCGGCTTAACCATTGAGAATACGGATGTCAGACTTTGGTTTTGTTCTCGCTCGATGCTTGCAGTCAGTCAAAGGTTTGACCTGAATCAAGTTCGTATCACTTTTAGCGACGTTGCTTTTCCAATTGAGAAGGTCCATAGGAGCCTACATATCTGATTCACGCATTCTTGTCCTTCACGTACGCTTCCAAGGCGGATTTAGGTTGGGATGAGACCGTGACACCCATGATTGTCGGCAAAGACACACAATATAGGATCAAAATCGGCAATAATACATACGGGACACAGGGAAAGCCTCTATCCGATTTTGCGGCCCATTCCATTGTTGGACGTGCGACTCGAGTCTACGAAGTGAAAAAATTGCAATTGCAAGATAAGACAGGATCAACGCATGTTCTGAAGGATGTCTGGCTCGCTAAGGGTAGGCGACCGGAACACATGATTCAGGAAGAAATACTTGAAGATATCAACACTAAACTGGGCGAGAACGACAAGAATAAAGTAAAAAAACATCTTTTCACGCTTGTTGATTGCTGCACCGTGAAGGTCAAAACAAAGGATAATGGATTGGTCGATGATGACACGCATGATGTAATTTTGCGCAAGGCCGACTTATCTACATCGACCTGGATCAACGTCGTGCAAGCAGAAATAAATCTGAAGCATGTAGTGTCGTCGACAGGACAAACTCCACATATAAGTGATTTTGTGGGCACCAGAGTCCCCCCGAATCACAAAGAAATCACTCATCGATATCATTATCGGTGTGTTTATGAGGAGCGAGCGGAGCCGTTATTTGACTTGAAACGAGTATCTTCAATATTTCATTTATTCTATGAGTTGGCGGAAGGTAACGAACGATCTGCCTGTCAATGTTTGATACCTAATTTAACTATTTTTGTAGTTCTCGATGTTTTCCACCGAGCTGGGTGGGTTCATCGAGATCTCAGCACAAGGAACGTTTTCCTATATGAAAAAAAAAGTTTTAAACTAGGCGATTTAGAATTTGCGAAGAAAATGGGAAAAGATGGAGAGCACGATGTTCGAACAGTGAGTATGTCATAAATGATATTTCTCACTCTAATCATGATTGAAGGGCACGCTTGATTTTATGGCATGCGAGGTGGAGCGCCAACAATACCTTTATTTGCCCGATGACGAGCAAATATTCGAATTTTTTTACCACAATTCACTACATGAACTAGAATCGGTGTGGTGGCTCGCAACATGGTGCCTTTTTTTCCATCGTCCTTCCGAGTTGGCATCTCAAGATCAGGAGGGGCAGAGAAGTGCTCTAAACGCACTATTTCCTCGTCGACTGAATGACGAGGTCCGGTTGAAGTTTTTCTCTAAAGAGAGAAGTTTTATCAACAGCGTCCAATGCCTTGATAGTAATCTTCACAATATTGGAGCTGACGTCGAAAATTTACGCATCCATTTAAAGAAGTCATATAAATCTTTTGAGGCACGCTTACTCGAACCAGATCCCTTAAAGTATATCGAGGATTTCTCGAAAAATCCTTTGAATGGCATCCATAAAGTTTTCATATCAACGTTCAAAGAGATCTGGACAAAATACAAAGAAAATGACATCCAGCTAGTTCCATTCCATACTCCAAAACGGGAACGTTCGGGAACTGAAGATTCACCAGAGGTCAAAAGATACAAGTTCGATAGGGATGCTGAATAGTATGTCATGAGTTGTCACCATTTTTTCACTTATATCAACTTCATGATCAGGGCTGCTATGATTGCCAAAGTTTTGGCCATTCCTGCTCCCTCCCATTGATCTGGTTTATAAGAGTCGGGTTCGGATTTGGGGTCTAGTATGGCTCATACGTTGACATTATAGAAAAAAAACATGATATTGGCTGTAGAGACAGTACTAGTAAACATGACAATAAAGGTGTATTCGAAGTAGTCACATCTCCAAGTAAAAGCGACAGCATTCTTGATCTATTTTTTTTTTGCCCTCTCTCTCTCTTTTTCTTTCTTTTCAGATAGTGCGCTACACGAAAATTAGGTTCCCCTTTTTTATGACCTCCAGTCTTGTATTCAATGAATCCAGCGACCGACCGACTGCTCCGACTCTGAGATCAAGGACTCCTACCCAGAGACGAGTGAGTTTGGCAGGCGCGTTGCTAGCTCCCAAGCTAGCTAGCTTTGCAACGATCTCTATTCGTACCCTGCCTGCCAACCGGCAGCCTTTAGAATTAGTTGTCATTCCTACTTGAAGACATGTCCGTGGAGGTGAATGAAAATCGCAGAGATCTGGCAAGTCTGAACGTTGACGGGGATACCGCGCACCTTGCATATATCATGAATGCGAGACGCAGAGACTTTGCTTCGCCTGCTGGGACTATCGATCAGAGTGTCTGTGACGCAGACAAAGCTGATGTCGGCATGGATTTGGAGAAAAGATTGCAAGGCCTCGGTATCTCGTTCGAGATCCGCAACCGATGAAGAGGCTGGGAGTGTGTCCCAGTCTAGCAGAGTGAACTGTCCCTGGCATGCTCTCCACTGCAGCTCTTCGCAGGCCGACCCATGCCCGCCACTGACAAGGACGACAACCTTGGAATCTGCTTCTAAAGCCGAGAACGCCCTTGGGGCTGCAAGCCGTCCTGCGCCGATAATCAACGTTGTGTGGTTCTGCAATCGAAAAGAGAGAATCAGAGACTCATGCGCCAGGGGTTGGGGTTTGGTAGTAGCGCAAGTCTTGCATGGTGCCCGATAAGAGCGGCTCCGTGTCATGTTTTTTTCAAGATAACAAGACAACTTGCTGCCGGGCATCATGCAGCAGCTACTACGAGTCACGGCCTATCTCACGCTGCTCCCCCTTCCCCCCTTGGTTAGGTTGTCTCGAGCGATTTGGCAAAAAATTATGCCGCGTACGGGCCTCTTCTCAAATCGTCCATGTCGACACTGCGAAAACGGAACAGAAGGCGAGAAAAGCTACGCGCGGAGCAGGCCGCCCGTCGAAAGAAGCAGATGACGGAGCCAGTGGTGGTGGACGGTCCGAAACGAGGAAATGGCAGACGAAAACGTCAAAGACAGGTGAAAACTGTTTTGAAGCAGCAAGAATCGCAGAAGCAGTTCAAGGAGAGGGAGGAGAAGCGGAAGAAGGCGCTTGAGGCTGTAAGCACTTGAGCCGAAATTGAGAGTGACAGCTGCTAATACTGGAGGTGAACCAACGTTGCGTCGGGCGTCTCGGTCCTCTCGTATCTGCTCAACGCGGTCAACGTGAGCGTTAAAATAATCACCACATCAGCACCTACTTCTTGAAGTTGGGTCAATGGCGATTTGACTACACTGCCAGCAGGTTCGGCCAATACTGGAACCAGCAAGAAATTCATTGTGTAGAGCCATGAGTATTACTGAGTCACTGAGTGTCAAAGCAGAGCATGACACCTATTTTTAGCTTAGCTGGAGCCGAAATCTGGGAGCAGCTCTGAGCTGGCTCTAGCTGGCTGGAGCTGAGGCTCCAGAAACACAAGTTTCCTGCCTTGAGTCATGCTCCCTTGCATTCTTTAAGCATTTATAACACTTAGTTTTACATATTACAGATTCAGGGAGTAGTGGCTGATTGACTGGAAGCCAGGTAGGGTCTGTGCACAAGGTGAGCAAGTTTTGGTCATATCTCAGCCATTTCTTAATGGATTCCCTTCAATATAGGCTCATTTGAAAGCTTTTGCAAAGCTTATTCTTGACATATTAACCATTTGGCACTGTGTGCACTTAATTGTGCCCATAAGGATAAAGCTAAGTCACATTTTATGTTGTCTTCATCATATCTTCCCCAATGTTCAATGGTTTTCCTTCAATCTTGCACCATTTGGAAGTGCTTTCAGCACTCTTCCTTTTTGCTTTTGACTGCTTGATTCAGCATGCACTCATTATTTTATTATTCATGAATCTTTCATTCACATTCCATTTTACATGCTATTGGGGTCATATCTCAGTCATTCATGGTTGGTTTCATCCCAATTATGTTGTATTTATATGTTTTTCACCTATGAAACTTGATGCATTGCAAGCACTTTTGGCCAGGATGAATAATTAAAGCAATGAAACATAATTATACCTAGCCTATTTTATCACAGTCCAATCATAACTTGAAATCCTAATGGAAATAAATTTTATACATACCTATTTCATATAATTACATGCAAACTGGACCTATATGACTAAAGAACAGAAAAACTCAGTATATGACTCTACAGATATGTAAATAACAAACCAATGAATGCATAGTGGATCAAGCAGTCACTGCATCAAACAAAAACAGTAAAATTTACATCTAAATGATGCAAGAATATAACAAGATACTTGGAAAACAAATGAGATATGATGAAAATAGGTTTAATAGAGAATTTGATAACAAACAAGAGAATGAAGGTGTGCTGCATCAAGTACTCATAGTGACAAGGCAGAGGGTTAAACCACTTCCAAATGGTGCAAGATTAGAGGAAAACCATCAAGAATTGGGGGAGATATGATAAAAGTAACATAGCTTGTGATTTTGCTTTATCTCTACAAGCACAATTAAGTGTGTGCAGTGCCTAATGATTATTGCATCAAGAATAAGCATTTAAAAAGCTTTTGAATTATCAGGACTCCCTCGGCATGACGCCTAAGAGCCCCAGACAGCAGACAAGACAGGAGGAGGAGAGGAGGGAGGGGAAACCCAAGAGAACTCGACTGAGGATTCTGGGTGCTGAATTACACTCCTTATATACTATGACAGGTGGTCTGTGCACTACCCTAAACCCTACTCTAAGTATAGTATGGTATGAGTAAGACGACTGCGCATGTAGTAATAGTAATGAGTCATCAGTGCCGGGCTCCGGTATCTTATCTATGGCTTTATCTAAGCGCCAAGCGATAGGCGCCTGCTTAGTCAGCATGTGTTTATATAATATGAAGAAAAATAATAAAAATGAAAACGACTTGGTGAAAAAGCTGAAGCTTTTCAGTCAGTCATGACAGTACCCCCTTTTTAAGATTTGGCTTCCAGACAAATTTTAAACTTCATTGTCATCTTTCAGCGCATTGCGCTCTATCACGGATGATTCCTCTATTTCCTCGATGATGGGGGAAAGTGGGCGTGAAGGCGGGGTGAGGTCTTCAATCGTTTCAGTGTGAGGCGCTATATCATGCGATTGATGTAGACACATATTGCATTGACATGGCCCTTCCACATCTCCTGGCTCTGTAAGGGTGTCTAGACCCTTCCTTCCTTTCCATTTTTGCCAGTTTTGCTCCCATTTTGCAGCTGATGCTACTGCATTAACATCAATTTTGGATACTATCTTATCTGAGGATTGGGTGAAGTTTTCATAGGGTCTGAAAGTCAACCCGTTAAAGGTTGCTTTGTCAAGCCTTCTGATGGCTCCGGGGTTTCTATCATAAAAGTTTTTTATTTTTATTTTTGCGTTTTGTAGATTGTTCAATGGTTCCCAGGAGTTATGCTCAGCGGTGTATCCTTTCCACCTGACTAAGTACTCCATTTTGTTTCTTTTTAGTTGTACATCGATTATTTCCTCCACTTCATACTCCTTTTCACCGTCTATCTCAATTGGCGGTGGAGGCTGTGCTTTTTGCCCTTTCATTGGTTGTTTCCATGGGCGGATTTGTGAGACATTTACCACGGGGTGGATTTGTTGTGAGAAGGGAAGATCTAGTTCCACTGCATTTGGTGACACTATTTTCTTGATTGGATATGGCCCAATCCATCTTTCCACCAATTTCCTAGTTGGTCGGCCTGTCAACCTTAAATCTTTGGTTGACAGCCATACTTTATCTCCAACTTTGTACTCTGGTGTGTCTGATCTGTGTCTGTCTGTGTACAGCTTCATATCACCCTGTGATTTTAATAAGGCTGCCTGAGTTTCCCCGTGAATTTCCTTCATTTTTTGTGCAAACTCTGATGCTGCCGGGTGACTTCCTTCTCTTCTTGGCTCGATTCCCATCCTGGGGTGTTTGCCATAGTTGACAAAGAACAGTGTTTGTTTGGTGGATGCCTGAATTTTATTGTTGTAGCTAAATTCGGCGATTGCTAACCATCCAGACCAATCCTCTTGCCTATGGTCTACGAAGATTCTCAGGAACTGTTCTAGGTCCTGATTCATCCTTTCGGTTTGTCCATCAGTTTGCAGATGGAATGCAGTGGACAAGTCCGTTGAGATTCCCAGCATTTGATTTAGCTCCTTCATCATTTGTGCTGTGAATTGTGGACCTCTATCCGAGATGATTGATTCAGGGAGTCCATGCAGTTTCCAAATGTGATCCCTGAATAGACTTGCCAGCCCTTGTGCTGACGTTTCTTCTGATGTAGGTATAAAGTGCACCATTTTGGACATTCTATCACAAACTACCAAAATTGCATTGTGACCATGTGACTCTGGTAATTTTGTGATGAAATCGGTGGAGATGTGCGTCCACGGCCTTGCTGGTGCTGAGTTTGGCATTAACTTTCCAGCAGGAGGCTCTGGGAAATTCTTATTCCGCTGGCACTTATCACATCCACTAACATATTTTTTAATAAATCTGGTGATTCCAGGCCACCAGTAGTTTCTTGTGACGAGTTCAATCATCTTCCATTGTCCTCCATGTCCCGCAATGGGCGTATCATGGTGTAGGCGGACTATCTCCATCCACAGTTTCTCCTCCTTAGGTACATAGACTTTTCCCTGCCAGAGGATAAGTCCCTGTTCCATCTCCCATTCTCGGGCATTTAGTGTTTTAATGCCGGCCTTTTTCATTGCTTCTACTGCCTTTACTACTGCTTCATCACGTGCTTCTGAGTGTCGAATTTTGTTTAATAATTCTTTTTCTGAGCTATGAATGAACACGTGCCCATGACATAGTGCGGCAATTTTGAAAAAGTCCGGTTTGAGGAGCGTGACGTCCTTGTTGTCATCATCTACCCCCTTTTTATGGTCTGGCCTCCTGGACAGAGAATCGGCCTTTCCCATAGTAACACCAGCCTTATGGTGCAATACAAAATTAAATCGACTAAGGTACAAAGCCCATCTGGCCTGTCTGCGATTTAATTTCTTTGCACTCATGAAGTACTTGAGATTCTTGTGATCAGTCCATATCTCAAACTGTTCACGTGCTCCTTCCAAATAATGATGCCATGTTTCCAGACAACACATGATGCCTAGCATTTCTTTGTCATGGACGTCATAGTTGCGCTCAGTATCATTGAGCGACTTCGATAGATAGGCCACAGGCCTCCATTTGTCATCTTTGCAGAGCATAGATAAGACGCCACCTGTAGTGTAATCTGATGCATCTGACTCCACCCTGAACTTCCTATCTGAATCCAGGGCAACTAGTAAGGGTTGCTCCGTGAATATCTTTTTTAGGCTTTGGAAAGCCTTTTCTTGGACCTCCGTTCATTCCCATGTTTTTTCTTTTCTAACCAGATCATGTAGTGGTCGTGTGATTTTAGCAAAGTCTTGTACAAAGCACCTGTAGTAGTTGGCTAGGCCTAAAAACCTTTGTACGTCCTTGACACAAGAAGGGGTGGGCCAGCTAATAATAGCTTCGACCTTCTTTGTGTCCATTTGAATTCCTTTGGGTCCTAGGACAATGCCCAGGAATTCAACTTCTTCTACGCACCATACACATTTTTCTGGTTTTACATACAGATCATTTTCCTCCAGTTGTTGCAAGACTTGTTGTACAATTGCATCATGCTCCTCTTTTGTTTTAGTAAAGATGAGTATGTCATCAATGTACACAATGACTTTTCCTGCGTTGATCATATCGCGGAAAATGTCATTCATCATTGCTTGGAAGGTGGCAGGTGAATTAGTTAGCCCGAAGAACATTACTACTGGTTCAAAAGAACCTTCAGGGGTAGTAAATGCGGCTTTCCATTCGTTGCCTTCCTTGATCCATACGTTATTATAACCCCACCTAAGATCTAGCTTAGTGAAGTATTTTGTGCCCCCTGCTCGATCTACAAGCTCCGATATTAAGGGTAGTGGATAGTTATTTTTAACCATCCACTCGTTCAGGTATCTGTAGTCCTGAACCATCTGCTTCTTTCCATCCTTTTTGCTTACAAAGAAGACGGGTGACGTTTGTGGTGATTTAGAGGGTCAAATGTACCCTTTTGATAGTTGATCATCCACAAAGTTTCGTACTTCTTGAAGCTCATCTGGGGATAGGGGGTAGACCTTCCCTTTCCACAGCTGGTAGCCTGGTTTGGTATCAATTGCGTGATCCCAAGGTGTTACAATTCTCTTTTCCCTTTGTTAGCGGACTACATTTACTTGTTACAAACCCATAGTTACGCTTGGACGTTATCTCCTTTCATAGCTACCTTCACCTTTCCTTTTCTAGATAGCTATGCTCCTTCCCCTTTAGTTTCTATTGTTCTCTTAACGTATATAAACCCCTCTCATGTACCGTAGTTCTTTAGTTCCAACTTAGTCGAATCATATCCATAACTTGAATGCTCTTTTGCTCGTCGCCTCAACCGCTCTCCTTGCTCTCTCTCTAGCCTTCGTCATCATCAGACCTAGTGCCTAGAACCCTCGTCCAGTGATTGGGAACAGACCGAGACTCTGTTTGTCACTGTAGACTTGGACGCTGAACGACGTTGTGGACATTGACCGTAACATAAGTTGGAACTCAGGACTAGCTCAGGGTATCATCCCTAGCTGACACCATAGAGACCCGCAGCTCTCAGGAACGACCCCCGAATGGATCCGTCACCTATAAGGGGAAATACTACCTTGAACGACGAGAAGTTTTTCTCTACCAACGAACCTGGTACTTTGTTACAGAAGGACGGAAATGAAACGAACCAGTCCCAAACGAATACTTTTCAGGAGACTTCTACTCAGGAGTATCTGAAATCGATTTACCCGACCAAATCTACCTAGACTGGGGTAGTGAAATACAAGGAGAACCGCTCTACCTTGTCAAGGAACCAGAAAACGAACCAGGAAGGACCCTCTACAGAAGATTCTTTAGAGACAGCAACTGACACGGAATTACAGCTAGCCTTTTAGCAGAGTGGGAGGAATTACTACGAATTGAACAAGCCAAGCTTGAGGAAAACCCGTTTGATACAGATTACTCGAAACAAAGACCACCCCCATCTCCGAAAACCAGAACCCCGAGTAGAACCCCTACTCCAGAACCGAAACCGATCACCAGAACACCTACCCCTGAACCACTGATTAACCCCGAACCACCGATCACTCCTGAACCAAGAATGGCATCTGAAACCAGTGCAGGCTCTAAAGGAGATATCAAACTGCAGCCGATACGACCCTTTACAGGTAAACGAATCGAAGCAAGGTCATTTTTAGGACAGCTGGAGGATTACTTTACCCTCAATGAGCAGAACTATGAAGGAAAAGATGAGAAGAAGGTCAGGTATGCACTTGCATGCATGGGACCAGAATTAGATGACTGGAAAACTATCATCCGAAGCGAACTGAATGACAACAGAGGCAGTACCACAGCCACGTTCAAATGGAGCAACTATGAAGCATTTGAAACACGTTTCATCAATGACTGGGGAGAAGTCAACAGCGCCCTTCGGGCCCTGAACAATTTATCCAAATTAAGAGTTGGAAACGGTGTTTCAGTCCCAGAGTACATCAGGAAGTTTCACATGGATATAGGAACCTCTGGACTCACTGGAATACCCGCTCAGTTGCAGGCATTCGTCAAAGGACTACCCTTAGAACTTGCTCGAACGATCTTACAGGACCAAAGGAAGATTAAGACGATGCAAGAAGCCTATGATAAGGCTGAGGATCACCATAATGCTTGGGACATGACAGGACAAGGAAATAGGAGGACCACTGATGGATCTGGAACGTGTTTCAGTTGAAACAACAATTGATCCGGAGCAATCAGAACTATAAATACCACGACTCCTGGCTGATTGACGGATGAACAAAAGGAGGAATACCGAAAGACTGGCAAGTGTTTCAGATGTGGAACACAGGGACACATCTCCAGGAACTGCCCAAAACGCAATGATGCATCTTCATCCAGATCTTCTTATCAGAACAAAGCAGTTCGCTCCGTCACTGAGGAACAACAGAAGGAAGAAGACGAACCAGCAAAGAAAATTAGAGCCATCTTTTCGGCAATGTCTACTGAAGAGAAGAATGCCCTCTTAAACGAATTTGAAAATGAGGGTTTTTAGTTAGGAAGCGTCACTCAGCGGTTGGCCCTTCCCTATCATCGAGATCTGAACAGTTAGCGCTTGATTCTGTAATAGTATTATCCAACAATGACAAGCGCATTTCATTAACTATCAAATTGACCGATTTACCCGCTGGAACATCTGCCCTAATCGATTGTGGAGCAGAAGGAAACTTTGTAGATGAAGGAGCAGTGAAAGAGCTCAGGAAAGAATGACTTAAGAAACCAATCAAAGTCAGAAATGCAGACGGAACAGTAAATGTGAAAGGGATGATTACACATCGAACCAAGATATGCTACATAATCGAAGGACAGCAATTCATCAATTGGTTCTGGATCACTAAGCTAGGCGATCAACAAATGATTCTGGGAATACCCTGGTTAGAAGAAAATAACCCGATCATCAACTGGCGAGAGAAATCTCTGAAAATTGGAGATCTGGACATGTCGTCAAAAGCAATCTGGCAGCTAGCCCTCGACTCCCAGCAATGGGGTGAAGATGACTACTGGATTAGAGTTAAAACATTGGCATCACAGGAACTAGAGCATAGGCTAAAGAAAGACGAACCATCCACCACATTACCTACAGAATATGAGCAATGGCACACCATCTTTGACAAAAAGGCATCAGAACACTTCCCATCCAGTCGACCATGGGATCACGCAATTAACACAAAGGAAGGTTTTGTTCCAAAAGCTAGTAAACTTTACCCTCTATCAGTCAAAGAACAGGGGCTGTTAGACGAATGGATTGATGAACAACTCAAGAAAGGATACATTAAACCATCTACATCACTGCAGGCGTCACCTTTCTTCTTCGTAGCAAAGAAAGAAAGTGGAGCACTCCGACCCTGTCAGGATTACCGATACCTGAATGAATGGACTGTCAAAAACGCATATCCCCTTCCCCTTGTTTCCAATCTCATGACCAAATTACGAGGTGCCAAGTATTTCACCAAACTCGACCTCCGATGGGGATACAACAACGTTCGCATCAAGAAGGGAGACGAATGGATAGCAGCCTTTATCACCAATCGAGGGCTTTATGAACCAACAGTAATGTTCTTTGGACTATGCAATTTGCCGTCAACTTTTCAAACTATGATGAACGAGTACTTTAGGGACATGATCAACAAAGGATGGCTGATCATTTACATGGATGACATGTTAATCTGTGCGGAAACACTAGAACAGCTAGAGGAGCGGACAAAACAAATTTTACAACGGCTACAAGATAACGATCTATTCCTGAAACTTGAAAAATGCAAATTCGCCACGCAGGAAGTCGAATTCCTAGGAATGATCATCACCCCTGGACGCATTCAGATGGACCCAATAAAGTTAGCTGGGATCGCAGATTGGCCAGTTCCTACCACAGTCAAACAAGTCCGATCATTCCTTGGATTTGGGAACTTTTACCGACGTTTCATCGGGAATTTTGCTGCCATCGCTAAACCACTCACCAACCTCACTAAGAAAACAGAACCATTTGACTGGACCACTGAATGGAACGACGCTTTTGAAATTCTGAAGAAACGATTTGCATCTATACCGGTATTATTAATGCCGGATCCTACTCGACCCTTTATCCTCCAAACCGATGCATCAAATAAGGCAATCGGAGCAGTCTTGAAACAAGCAGATGAAACAGGATCTCTACATCCCTGTGGATTTATCTCACATGCATTGACACAAAACGAAACTGCTCAACACTCTCCCGATACACTATAGCTCTTAAAGAAAATACCGTCTATACCCGCATACAATACCTCCCCTTCCAACACGCTCCTAAAGCACCGAACCCGCCAGGAAAACTCACCCAAACTGTGGCATTGGTCACACGATACTACCGCACCCCTCGACTCAATCACCGTCACCAAAGGAACCCTTCAGGAACGAGGGAGTTCCCCTGCAATGACATCCAGAACTATCTTCCTAAGTACCATGACTTACGATTCGCAACCGACGATCTTCCTGCCTATAATAAGGATCCACCTACATACCAACTTCCAGCCATCAGAAACAGTGACGTCTATAAAAGTGCTCATGGAAGATTGCTATGTCCAGAGGAGTACAAACAGATGGACGAGATCACTAAACAGATACGGGAGTGTAGCGCACAAATCTGGTTAATCAGCCGAGGAATCAGAGTACCAGGAAGGCCTCGCATTCTCATGGAAGACATCCTTGATGATCTTGATTATTTGTCTACTGCAATGGCAGAGGTAATAGCGGATATTATCAGACAAATCAGAAGATTCTTAATCACCCCAACAACGACACCAGGGATCGAACATTTAAATTCATTAACCAGGTTCATCAGAGAAGAACGAGAACTCCTCACTGACCCTGCAATCGAAGACCCGTTAGATACAACAAATTGGGATTCAGACACGGAAATCAGCGACCAGGAATCCATATAAATTTTCAAGTATCACCGCTTAACACCCAACCTACCTCGTAACAAGAAGCCATGTTCACTTTCTTTGCCCTCGCCGCCTACTTCATTGCCCTGGCACTTCTCTCCTGCGCCCATTGGCGCATTGACGAAACCGCCGCTGCCTTTTCACCTTTCCTTGCCGTTCCTGACCTCCCGCTCGAGGTCTTCATTGAAAATACCACTGTCGTCCACTTTGAGGATGACGACCTACACATCCATCCTGCCACCCTGCTTCCCCAGGTACACCCCGACGACCACCATCTCCCGCATTTTGCCCAATTTGTCAAAAGGAATACCACACTCACTGTCGTCGCTGATGCCCTCGCCGCCGCCACATGTTCCATCACCAATCTCTCTTCCGCCACCGACAACCTTGCTGCCCTCACCCTCACCATTGACCCGCATGAGATGACCTACAAGGAGCGCGATTCCTTCCTCCGGAATGCACAAAACCTACACAGAGCTGCCGAAGCTCTCAAATGGAAGGTGGAAACATTGACAAAAGAACTGGATAACACCGTCAAATGGGCCGAGTCTAGGACGGATCACGGTTGGACAACTTCTGGCTGGTAGAAGTCGGTGACTTCTCGCATACAAAGGGGGTAATGTTACAATTCTCTTTTCCCTTTGTTAGAGGACTACATTTACTTGTTACAAACCCATAGTTACGCTTGGACGTTATCTCCTTTCATAGCTACCTTCACCTTTCCTTTTCTAGATAGCTATGCTCCTTCCCCTTTAGTTTCTATTGTTCTCTTAATGTATATAAACCCCTCTCATGTACCGTAGTTCTTTAGTTCCAACTTAGTCGAATCATATCCATAACTTGAATGCTCTTTTGCTCATCGCCTCAACCGCTCTCCTCGCTCTCTCTCTAGCCTTTGTCATCATCAGACCTAGTGCCTAGAACCCTCGTCCAGTGATTGGGAACAGACCGAGACTCTGTTTGTCGCTGTAGACTTGGACGCTGAATGACGTTGTGGACATCGACCGTAACACAAGGCTTTCTAGCCAGCATGTGCTCTGATGCTCCTTTCTCAAAGATTTTGAGGAATTGATGGTACTGCTCAGGTACCATCTCCTTGGCTGTGAGTTTCGCCAACTCCCGCACGTGTTTCATTGATCTGGCCTTTGGTCCGGTGGATGCAGAGGGGAACACTGGTAAGAATGGGTATTTATCCCCATACTTGTATTGACTCGGGTGTTTCATTTGTTCCATGTATGTGAGATGCTTCTCACTTTCCTCTTTTTCTTCGAGCCAGTGCACGAAGTCTAGCTCTTTCTCCTGTTCCCACAGATATTCCAGAACACGCCAGTGTTCTGCTGATCGGACCTTTTGTTCCCATTTCTTGGTCCACTCCCTTTGCCTATGTCCACAGCTCCATGGACAATGTGTTAATTTGACTTGACCGGTTTCCCAATTTATTTCAGGGTTGTGTTTTCGTAACCATGTTGATCCAATGATTACGTTGGTCTTTCCCAGCTCGCATATTTCAAAGGTGGCTCGTTCCTTGTGCCCTTGATAGGATAAAAGAAGGTCAACCTTGTGGGTGATCATTCCTCCTTCGTTATTTGTTCCATCCACATTCCGAACTTGAATGGGACGTTCCAAGGGTATCAATTTGAAGCCCATCCTTTTCGCATATGCAGTGTGCATGAACAATCCCGTTGCCCCTGAATCGAGCAACACGGTTTGCTGAGTTTGTTCATGTGTGTCCAACCTTTCCAACCCAATCTCCATCAAGATCTCGTCTTTTCGTCCTATTGACCTAACTAAAAACTCCTTTTCTCCTTTCTTTATTATCCTTTTTGGACAAGCAGTTTCAGCGTTAAGCGCTATATCATGCTGCTTTCCTTTTAAGTCCTTTTGTCCCTTTGTAGATACTTGTACTACTGTATTTGGTAACGAGGAATTAAGCACAGGTTTAGCCGCCCTGCCACGCTCCTTGGGAGTGACACTTTCAGCGCCGTGCGCTATATCATGGTGTTTCACCTGGGAGTTCGCCTCTTGCGGGAACGTCTCAGAAGTCCTTGAGACTCCTGAGATTGTCCTTGCATCAACCCGGTCAGCGCTAGGCGCTATATCAAGGGGCTGTGCACTATCTAATCTATCTAGTACAGCATATCTATTATGAGAGTCCAGTACGGGACCTACTGACTCTCTTCCTCTTTTAAATTTTCTTCTCCTTTCTTGAAGTACTCCTTCATTTCATCAAACGTCATGGTGCGAATATCGAGTCCTGATCTGCAGTTCCTGGAAATGTGTCCGATCTTGCCACATTTGTAACATCTGAGGGGCGGTCTTTGGTTTTGATCGACATCCATTGCGTTAGGGTCTGGCTGATTTGCTGTACTACTTGAACTCGCGGAGGCTCCAGCTCCCAATCGTCCCTGACTTGCTGATCCCGATCCGAATCTCCATCGGGGTTTGGGCTGGCCAGGGGCTACCGGCTTTGCCGTATCCAGGCCTTTGGATGCTCCTTCACTTCTATTGGCAGAGCTACTGGTCCGTGAGGAGTAATACTTCTCCTCGGCTTTTGCCTGTCTCCACTGGCAATCCAATCTTACTGCTTTCTGATACCATCCTTCAATGGTCTCGGGTACTTTGTCGGCCTCCATTATCCTTTTACGGAGTCCGGTATTCAAACTTCGTTTGAACTCTTCGATAAGAGCTCTCCCCAGGTACCCGGTGCCTCGTGATACCTTTTTAAACTTTTGCACGTGTTCCTCACACATACTGGACCCTTGCGTCATGGTCCGCATTTCCGAGATCTTTGATGACTGCTCATCAGTGTCACCAAAGTCCCTTCTGATCTGCCTAAACAAGTTGTTCCGCCGTTTGCGGAATTCCTTCTTCATCGTTGGCCATCTGCTCCAACAGATTGTCCTTCCAATCTGCGGCAAAGCCTTCTGTCATGTACGAGATGATCAATAAGATCCGTTCTTCCTCATCAGATTCTGGCATCTTCAATTGAATGTACAACCTGCATGCATTTATGAAATTTGTCACTTCGGACATTTTTCCTGAAAAAACCGGTGGTTTGGCTACATCTATTCTAGATGTTCCGCTGTTTCCGGTTCCAGGAATATTGAATACCATCCCTGGCAGTATGTTAACAATATTGGCGGGGGGAGGGGGGTGTTCCGCTGCAGCCGCGGTGGCCTGTGCAGCATTTGCTTGCAGCTGTGTCAGCTGATTTTGGAGAGCTTGAATGGTTGCGGCTTGCACGTTGAGGAGATTCAGCAGTTCTGCTGATGTCATTTCCTGGGGCGCCGCCATACTGTGATAGTTTGGCGGTGGCGATGTAGGTGATGGTGTAAGCGGGGGTGGTGGTGATGAAAATGGTGGTGCAGGTTCTCCGATGAAATCGGCGTCGGAGTTGAATAGTAGATTAGGATTGAGTGTTGCTGGATTAGGTACTAGTATGGGAAACGGTGCTGCTTCCCACTGATGTGGTTCCTCTGTGATAGAGTTGGTGGAGTGAGATGATGATGAGGATGTAGATTCTCCTTCCGATGAACTGAAACCTGCGTCGTTTGGATCAAGATTGCCTGTGACAGTGTCCCAAAAAGTATCGTTATTCATGTCTCCTATTTTGTACTTGTACATAAGTGAGGGAGGTCTTGGCCTGTCACTTGCTTGGGAATGTGTGTACGAAACGTGCACTCAGGGTCTACAACCACCCCTGCAGTGCTACAATATATGATACTGACTACTGGTTTTATTTATGGATGAAGGGTCTATCTAAACTGGGTCCAAACGGTTGTCCAGTTACCACTACACCGTACAGGTGCGGGTCTTTCTCAGAGGCATGTGACCAAGTGGCAGCTACCTCCAAGGGGTACGGAAAAAGGGTAGATACGTAAACTAAAGCTATAGCCTTCAGAGGCCTAGGCCAGGGCAATTTAACGTGCTAGGGCTGGCGAGGCTTGTCCCTAGATATGAGTGACGTATTGTGTCACCACCCCAGCACTTGTATCCTGTGCACAGGTAACCCTATCAACTGGGTTAGGTCCTTCGGTTTGCATTGACCGGGAACGTAATGCAAAGCTAGTTTAGGGCTGCGATGCAGAGCCACAGGTGCGCAGTTTTAACAGGGTCTGGCAACCAATACCGCAATTTTAACGTTGGTGTACAATGGTGTGTATCCCCCTGTACTCTGTCCACTTAACCCTGTGGTCCGGGTTTAACAAGTGTGGGGCTGTTGAGCGAACTAGTCGAGTTCTACTATCAGGACTCCCTTGGCGTGACGCCTAAGAGCCCCAGACAGCAGACAAGACAGGAGGAGGAGAGGAGGGAGGGGAAACCCGAGAGAACTCGACTGAGGACTCTGGGTGCTGAATTACACTCCTTATATACTATGACAGGTGGTCTGTGCACTACCCTAAACCCTACTCTAAGTATAGTACGGTATGAGTAAGACAACTGCGCATGTAGTAATAGTAATGAGTCATCAGTGCTGGGCTCCGGTATCTTATCTACGGCTTTATCTAAGCGCCAAGCAATAGGCGCCTGCTTAGTCAGCATGTGTTTATATAATATGAAGAAAAATAATAAAAATGAAAACAACTTGGTGAAAAAGCTGAAGCTTTTCAGTCGGTCATGACACAAATGAGCCTATATTGAAGGGAATTTATCAAGAAATGGCTGTGATATGACCAAATCTTTACTTACTTTGTACTCAGACCCTACCCTGGCTTTTAGCCAGCACTCTCAAACCTTCTTGAGGCAAGGGATGGGTAAGTAAAAGCTTCTGAAAAGCTTACAATGTGTGAGAAAGCATTACATTTAGTGGAGCATCAGTTGCTTGAAAATCATAGTGGAGCCAGCTAGAGCTGGCTCTGGAGCTGAGCTGGAGCCAAAAAACTGGCTCTGGTGCCTGAGCTGAGCTTTGGCAACACTAAGTAGAGCAGAGAACTGAACTGTAGATTGATGACTACATACACACTGTTCAGCAATATTATTATTGCTGACTGATGATTTATATTGCACTTGGTATTGTGCAGTCATTGCTGTGTGCATGGTGCACTTATTGTCTGAGTATGACATGTATCAAACTCTATAATATCTGTCAAAGATACTTTTGTCCCATCACTCTATTATCTACAAGGAGGAAGGAGTGTTTTGGGATAGATAAGATAAAATCAGTTAAGATCAAATGATCCACATAATCTGTCTAGAGCAGTCTGACAGACTCATGTATTCCACTTCTGTGGATGAAAGAGCAACAGTTTTCTGTTTTCTAGAGATCCAACTAATTGGAGCTCCTGCTAATAGAACAAGATTGCCTGTGACTGATTTTCTTGTGATTTGGTCTCCAGCCCAATCAGCATAAGCATACCCAAGATGTTCAGTGATGGGTCCTAAATCTCTACATTCCCATTTTTTTTTATAAATCTGTGTTTTAATTCCATGAGTAATTTTTTATTATTACCCATGAACAACACATCATCAACATATAGTATTGCTACTATAATTGATTTCTGTTTATAGCAAACATAGACTCCAGTGTCTGAAAGACATTGTCCAAAGCCTAATTCATTTAACATTTTGTTTGCTTTTTTATTCCAAGCTAATGAAGCTTGTTTAAGTCCATACAAGGCTCTTTTGAGTTTATAAACTTTGTGCTCTTGTCCTTTAATGACAAATCCTTCTCGCTGTTCCTGTTATGGTTGATGTCCACAACATCATTCAGTGTCCAAATCTGCAGCAGCAAACAGAGTCTTGGTCTGTTCCCAGTCACTGGACAAGGATTCTAGGCACTAAGTCTGACAGTGATGAAGGCTAGAGAGGGAGAAAGGAGAGCAGTTGAGGTGACAAGCAAAAGAGAGTGTTCAAGTTGTAGATATGATTCAACTAAGTTGGAACTAAAGAACTACGGTACTGTCATGACCGACTAAAAAGCTTCGGCTTTTTCACCAAGTCATTTTCATTTTATTATTTATTTTCTTCATATTATATAAACATATGCTGACTAAGCAGGCGCCTATCGCTTGGCGCTTAGATAAAAGCCGTAGATAAGATACCGGAGCCTGGCGCTGATGACTCATTACCATTACTACATCCGCAGTTGTCTTACTCATGCTGTACTATATTTAGAGTAGGGCTTAGGGTAGTGCACAGACCACCTGTCGTAGTATATAAGGAGTGCAATCCAGCACCCAGAGTCCTCAGTCGAGTTCTCTTGGGTTTCATCCCTCCCTTCCTCCTCTCCTCTCAGTTCTCTGTTGGGGCTCCTAGGCGTCACGCCGGGGGGTTCCTGATAGTAGAACTCGACTACCTTCTCTAGCAGCCCCAACGCTTGTTATACCCGGACCACAGGGTTAAGTGGACGAGAACTGGGGGATCACACAGTCGTACGCCAACTATAAAATTGCGGTACCGGTTGCCAGACACCGTTCAAAACTGCGCACCTGTGGCTCTGCATCGCAGCCCTAAACTAGCTTTGCATTACGTTCCCGGTCGACGCAAACCGAAGGACCTAACCCAGTTGATAGGGTTACCTGTGCACAGGAGACCAGTGCCGGAGTGATTACACAATACATAATCCGTATCTAGGGACCAGCCTCGCCAGCCCCCTAGTGCGTTAAATTGCCCTGGCCTAGGCCTCTGAAGGCTATAGCTTTAGTTTACGTATCTACCCTTTTTCCGTACCCCTTGGAGGTAGCTGCCGCTTGGTCATGCGCTCTTGAGAAAGGCCCGCACCCATACGGTGTAGTGGCAACTGGACAACCGTTTGGACCCAGTTTAGATAGAATCTTCATCTATAAATAAAATCTGTAGTCAGTAAAGTATATTGTAGTACTGCAGGGGTGGTTGCAGACCCTGAGTACACGTTTCCGTATCTACATTCCCAAGCAGGTGACAGGCCAAGACCTCCCTCACCTTTACGTACAAGATAGGAGACACAAACAATAACAATACTTTTTGGGACGCCGTCACAGGTGATCTTGATTCAAACGATGCGGGTTTTAGTTCATCTGAAGGAGAATCTACATCCTCATCATCATCACATTCTACCAACTCTATCACAGAGGAACCACATCAGTGGGAAGCAGCACCATTTCCCATACTAGTACCTAATCCAGCAACACTCAATCCTAACCTACTTTTCAACTCCGACGCTGATTTCATTGGAGAACCCGCACCACCTTTCTCATCACCACCACCCCCACTTACACCATCACCTACATCGCCACCACCACACTATCACAGTATGGTGGCGCCCCAAGAAATGACATCAGCAGAACTGCTGAATCTCCTCAATGCGCAAGCTGCAACCATCCAAGCACTCCAAAACCAGCTGACACAGCTACAAACAAACGCTGCACAAGCCGCCGTGGCAGCAGCAGCACACACTCCTCCCCCTGCCAACATTGTCAACATACCGCCAGGGATGGTATTCAATATTCCTGGAACTGGTAATGGTGGAGCATCTAGAATAGATGTAGCCAAACCACTGGTTTTCTCCAGAAAAATGTCCGAAGTGACAAATTTCATAAACGCATGCAGGTTGTACATTCAATTAAAGATGCCGGAATCCGATGAGGAGAAGCGGATCTTATTGATTATCTCGTACATGACGGAAGGCTTTGCCGCAGATTGGAAAGACAATCTGTTGGAGCAGATGGCCAACGATGAAGAAGGAATTCCGCAAACGGCGGAACAATTGTTTAGGCAGATCAGAAGGAACTTTGGTGACACTGATGAACAGTCATCAAAAATCTCGGAAATGCGGACCATGACGCAAGGGTCCAGTACATGTGAAGAACATGTGCAAAAGTTTAAAAAGGTATCACGAGGCACTGGGTACCTGGGAAGAGCTCTTATTGAAGAGTTCAAACGTAGTTTGAATACCAGACTCCGAAAAAGGATTATGGAGGCTGACAAAGTACCTGAAACCATTGAAGGATGGTATCAGAAAGCAGTAAGATTGGATCGCCAGTGGAGACAGGCGAAAGCCAAAGAGAAGTATTACTCCTTGCGGACCAGTAGCTCTGCCAATAGGAGTGAAGGAGCATCCAAAGGCCCGGATACGGCAAAGCCGGTAGCCCCTGGCCAGCCCAAACCCCGATGGAGATTCGGATCGGGATCAGCGAACCAGGGACGATTGGGAGCTGGAGCCTCTGCGAGTTCAAGTAGTACAGCAAATTGGCCAGACCCTAACGCAATGGACGTTGATCAAAATCAAAGACCACCACTCCGCTGTTACAAATGTGGCAAGATCGGACACATTTCCAGGAACTGCAGATCAGGACTAGATATTTGCACAATGATGTTTGACGAAATGAAGGAGTACTTCAAGAAAGGAGAAGAAAATTTAAAAGAGGAAGAGAGTCAGTAGGTCCTGTACTGGACTCTCATAATAGATACACTGTACTAGATAGATTAGATAGTGCACAGCCCCTTGATATAGCGCCTAGCGCTGACCGGGTTGATGCAAGGACCATCTCGGAAGTCTCAAGGACTTCTGGGATGTCCCCGCAAGAGGCAAACTCCCAGGTGAAACACCATGATATAGCGCACAGCACTGAAAGTGTCACTCCCAAGGAGCGTGGCAGGGCGGTACAACCTGTGCTTAATTCCTCATTACCAAATACAGTAGTACAAGTATCGACAAAGGGACAAAAAGACTTAAAAGGAAAGCAGCATGATATAGTGCTTAGTGCTGAAACTGCTTGTCCAAAAAGGATGTTAAAAAAGGGAGAAAAGGAATTTTTAGTTAGGTCAATAGGACGGAAGGACGAGATCTTGATGGAGATTGGGTTGGAAAGGTTGGACACACATGAACAAACTCAACAAACCGTGTTGCTTGATTCAGGAGCAACAGGATTGTTCATGCACGCTGCATATGCAAAGAGGATGGGTTTCAAACTCATACCCTTGGAGCGTCCCATTCAAGTTCGGAATGTGGATGGAACCAATAACGAAGGAGGAATGATCACCCATGAGGTCGATCTCCTTTTATCTTATCAAGGGCACAAGGAACGAGCCACCTTTGAGATATGCGAGCTGGGAAAAACCAACATAATCATTGGATCCACATGGTTATGAAAACACAACCCTGAAATCAATTGGGAGACTGGTCAAGTCAAATTGACACGTTGTCCACGAAGCTGTGGACATAGACAAAGGGAATGGACCAAGAAGCGGGAACAGAAGGTCCGATCAGCGGAACACTGGCGTGTTCTGGAATATTTGTGGGAACAGGAGAAAGAATTAGACTTCGCACACTGGCTCAAAGAAAAAGAGGAAAGTGAGAAACATCTCACGTACATGGAACAAATGAAACACCCGAGTCAATACAAGTATGGGGATAAATACCCATTCTTGCCGGTGTTCCCATCTGTATCCGCCGGACCAAAGGCTGGATCAATGAAACATGTGTGAGAGTTGGCAAAACTCACAGCCAAGGAGATGGTACCTGAGCAGTATCATCAATTCCTCAAAATCTTTGAGAAAGGAGCATCAGAGTGCATGCCGGCTAGAAAGCCTTGGGATCACGCAATTGATACCAAACCTGGCTATCAGCCCCGGAAAGGAAAGGTCTATTCCTTATCCCCAGATGAGCTTCAAGAAGTATGGAACTTTGTGGATGATCAGTTGGCAAAAGGGTATATCCGACCCTTGAAATCACCACAAACATCACCCGTCTTCTTTGTAAGCAAGAAAGATGGAAAGAAGCGGATGGTTCAGGACTACCGATACCTGAATGAATGGACAGTTAAAAATAACTACCCATTACCATTAATATTGGAGCTCATAGATCGAGCAGGGAGTGCGAAATACTTCACCAAGCTAGATCTTAGGTGGGGTTATAATAACGTACGGATCAAGGAAGGCAACAAATGGAAAGCCACATTTACTACCCCCGAAGGTTCTTTTGAACTAGTAGTAATGTTCTTCGGACTAACCAATTCACCCACCACCTTCCAAGCAATGATGAATGACATCTTCCGCGATATGATCAACACAGGAAAAGTCATCGTGTACATTGATGACATACTTGTTACGGTCGATGTCCACAACGTCATTCAGCGTCCAAGTCTACAGCAACAAACAGAGTCTCGGTCTGTTCCCAATCACTGGACAAGGGTCCTAGGCACTAAGTCTGACAATGACGAAGGCTAGAGAGAGAGCGAGGAGAGCGGTTGAGGCGACAAGCAAAAGAGTGTTCAAGTTATGGATATGATTTGACTAAGTTGGAACTAAGGAACTATGGTACATGAGAGGGGTTTATATACATTAAGAGAACAATAGAAACTAAAAAGGGAAAGAGCATAGCTACGTATCTAGAAAAGGAAAGGTGAAGGTAGCTATGAAAGGAGATAATGTCCAAGCGTAACTATGGTTTGTGACAAGTAAATGTAGTCCTCTAACAAAGGGAAAAGAGAATTGTAACATTACCCCCTTTGTATGCGAGAAGTCACCGACTTCTACCAGCCAGAAGTTGTCCAACTGTGATCTGTTCTAGACTCGGCCCATTTGACAGTGTTATCTAGTTCTTTTGTCGACGTTTCCACCTTCCATTTGAGAGCTTCAGCAGCTCTGTGTAAGTTTTGTGCATTTCGGAGGAAGGAGTCGCACTCCTCGTAGGTCATCTCATGCGGGTCAATGGTGAGGGTGAGGGCAGCGAGGTTGTTGGTGGCGGAGGAGAGATTGGTGATGGAACATGTGGCGGCGGCGAGGGCGTCAGCAACAACAGTGAGTGTGGTATTCCTTTTGACAAACTGGGCAAAATGCGGAAGGTGGTGATCGTTGGGGTATACCTGGGGAAGCAGGGCAGCAGGATGGATGTAAATCGTCATCCTCGAAGTGGACGACAGTGGTATTTTCAATGAGGACCTCGAGCGGGAGGTCTGGCATGGCGAGGAAGGGCGAGAAGGCGGCAGCGGTTTCGTCAATGCGCCAGTGAACGCAGGAGAGGAGTGCCAAGGCGATGAAGTAGGTGGCGAGGGCGAAGAAGGTGAACATGGTTTCTTGTTATGAGGTAGGTTGGGTGTTAAGTGGTGATACTTGAAAAATTTATACGGATTCCAGGTCGCTGATTTCCGTGTCTGAATCCCAACTTTCTGTATCTAGTGGATCTTCGATTGCAGGGTCAGTGAGGAGTTCTTGTTCCTCTGTGATAAACCTGGTTAATGAATCTAGATGTTGGATTCCTGGTGTTGTTGTTGGGGTGACTAAGAATCTTCTGATTCGCCTGATAATGTCCGCTATTACCTCTGTCAATGCAACAGACAGATATTGAAGCTCATCAAGGATGTCTTCTATGAGAATGCGAGGCCTCCCTGGTATTCTGATTCTCCGATTAATCAACCAAATTTGCATGCTACACTCCTGTATCTGTTTAGGGATTTCATCTATCTGTTTATGTTCCTCTGGACAAAGCAGTCTTCCATGAGCGCTTTCATAAACATTACTGCTTCTGATGGCTAGAAGTTGGTAGGCGGGTGGATCTTTATTGTAGAGAGGTAGATCGTCCGTTGAGAATTGTAGGTCGTAGTATTTGGGAAGATAGTTCTGGATGTCATTGCAGGGGAACTCCGTCATTCCTGAAGGGTTCTTTTGGTGATGGTGATCAAGTCGAGGGGTGCGATAGTATTGTGTGACCAATGCCACAGTTCGGGTGAGTTTTCCCGACGGGTTCAGTTCTCTAGAAGCATGTTGGAAGGGGAGGTATTGTATGCGGGTGTAGACGGTCTTTTCTTTAAGAGCTATAGTGTATCTAGAGAGTGTTGAGCAGTTTCGTTTTGTATAGTGGTAATTTTGTTTCAAGACGTGGCGGTTTCTGTATCGAGTCATGGTTCAGAGGTGTCGGCATTGTTTGTATTCTGATAGGATATCAGTGGCGTTTGCAAGATTGCGAGTGGGTTCCCAAGAGTTATCATTCGATCCATAGCCTTTCCATTTAACCAGGTAATGGTAGCCTGCGCCTCGTTTCCTGTGAGCTAGAATTGCCTCCACCTCGAATTCCTCTTGTCCATTTACAAGATTAGGGGGTGGTTTCACATAGTTCGGCCCGTGCGCAGTCGTTTCCCAGTACGGGGTAAGGAGTGACATATGAAACACAGGGTGAATGCGCCATTGTTTCGGGAGTTTCAATTTGTATGTCACTGGTCCCATCACTTGTTTGATTTCGAAGGGTCCTTCTCGTTTTGGTGCTAGTTTTCTGGACTGATATGGTATGTGAAGATTTCGGTTCTCAAGCCATACTTTGGTACCCTTTTCAAATCGTATTGCTTTGTCCTTGCGTCATCTTGCCACTAGTTGTCTTGCTAGTTCATGTGCTGCTAGTGCTTCTTCTCTGGCTTTCCTTAGGAACTGAAGGTGCTCCTCTGCTGCTGGTGTGGTCATTCGCGTAGTAGCTGTGGGAAGCGCAACAGGGTCCATTCCATACATTAGTCTGAATGGGGAAGTTTTGATCGTGTCATGATGTTGGTTGTTGTGAGCAAACTCGGCTATTGGGAGGAGCGGTTTCCATAGATGTGGTTCATTGGAGCAGAACATTCGAAGGTAGACTTCTAATTCCTGGTTGACTCGTTCTGTTTCCCCATCAGTCTGAGGATGATAGGCTGTGCTCATTCTGTGGTCGATTCCTAATGCTTTTCGTATTTCTTGAAATACTTTTGCGGAGAACTGTGGTCCTCAATCTGAGATCAAAACATCGGGTAGGCCAAACCATTTGAAAATTTCGGATATGTAAAGTTCCGCAGTGCCTAGTGCATCAATTGTCTTCTTGCAAGGTGTGAAAATTATCCCCTTTGTAAGACCATGGTCCACCGTGACCAGGATCGAGTCAAAGCCATCGGAAAGGGGTAGATCAGTGATGAAATCAAGGGTTACTTGTTGAAAGGGGCGGGTCACTTTTGACGGAATCGGGTGAAGGGCTGGTACATTTGGGTGTGTGTTAATCTTCATCTGCTGGCAGAGGGCGCATCCTTCTATCCATTCTCTGACATGTTTGAACATTCCGGGCCACCAGTAATCACGCTTAAGGAGTTCAAGGGTCTTTAATTGTCCAGGGTGACCTGATGATCATGCTTCATGCGTTTCTTTAATCAATCTGGTTCGTAATCCGTCTTGGTCAGGGATGTAGGTTTTGCCGAGATAATGAACAATGCCATTGGTATAAGACCAATCCTGTATGTTCGATTTGATCAGTGGGGCGCGGTGCGTGGTGATAACCTCAATTAGAATATGTCCAAAATCGTCTTTTGACATTGCTTTCTGAATTTCTGAGACTAGATCTTCTGCAATAAGACGAATAAAACGATCTTCTGGTAGGACTACAATGTCTTCTTGTAATTCACTGTTTCCCATATGATCAGGGCGTCGGGATAGGGCATCTGCTTCAAACATTTTTGTGCTGGGGACGTGCTCTATGCGTAGGTCAAATTCTGATAATAGGGATGACCATCTAGCTTGTCTGGGCATTAGGCGTTGGGCGGTTCGATAGTAGGATAGATTCTTGTGGTCACAGTGAACTATAGTGGTGTGGGGTGATCCATGTAGTAAATGTCGCCAGGTCATCAATCCTTTGATAATTGCCAAGAGCTCTCTATCGTAAATTTGGTAATTCTGTTCCGTTTGTGTTAATGCATGCGAGATAAATCCGCAGGGATGTAGGGATCCTGTTTCATCTGCTTGTTTCAAGACTGCTCCTATTGCCTTATTTGATGCATCGGTTTGAAGGATAAAGGGTCGAGTAGGATCTGGCATTAATAATACCGGCATAGATGCAAATCGTTTCTTTAGAATCTCAAAGGTGTTGTTTCATTCAGTGGTCCAGTCAAATGGTTCAGTTTTCTTAGTGAGGTCGGTAAGTGGTTTAGCGATGGCAGCAAAATTCCCAATGAAACGTCGGTAAAAGTTCCCAAATCTGAGGAATGATCGGACTTGTTTGACTGTGGTAGGAACTGGCATTTTTCAAGTTTCAAGAATAGATCGTTATCTTGTAGTCGTTGTAAAATTCGTTTTGTCCGCTCCTCCAGCTGTTCTAGTGTTTCCGCACAGATTAACATGTTGTCCATGTAAATGATCAGCCATCCTTCATTGATCATGTCCCTAAAGTACTCGTTCATCATAGTTTGAAAGGTTGACGGCGAGTTGCATAATCCAAAGAACATTACTGTTGGTTCGTAGAGCCCTCGATTGGTAATAAAAGCTGCTTTCCATTCGTCTCCCTTCTTGATGCGAACATTGTTGTATCCCCATCAGAGGTCTAGTTTGGTGAAATACTGGGTGCCTCGTAATTTAGTCATGAGATCGGAAACAAGGGGAAGGGGATATGCATTTTTGACGGTCCATTCATTCAGGTATTGGTAATCCTGACAGGGTCGGAGTGCTCCACTTTCCTTCTTTGCTACAAAGAAGAACAGTGACGCCTGCAGTGGTGTAGATGGTTTAATGTACCCTTTCTTGAGTTGTTCATCAATCCATTCATCTAACAGTCCTTGTTCCTTGACCGACAGAGGGTAAAGTTTACTAGCCTTTGGGACAAAACCCTCCTTCGTGTTGATTGCATGATCCCACGGTCAACTGGATGGGAAGTGTTCTGATGCCTTTTTGTCAAAGATGGTGCGCCATTGCTCATATTCTGTAGGTAGAGTGGTGGATGGTTCGTCTTTTTTTAACCTATGTTCTAGTTCTTGTGATGCCGATGTTTTAACTCTGATCCAATAGTCATCTTCGCCCCATTGCTGGGAGTCAAGGGCTAGCTGCCAGATCGCTTTTGGCGACATGTCCTGGTCTCCAATTTTCAGAGATTTCTCTCGCCAGTTGATGATTGGGTTGTTTTCTTCTAACCAGGGTATTCCTAGAATCATTCGTTGATTGCCTAGCTTAGTGATCCAGAACCAATTGATAAATTGCTGCCCTTCGATCATGTAGCATATTTTGGTCTGATGTGTGATCATTCCTTTCACATTTACTGTTCCATCTGCGTTTCTGACTTTGATCAGTTTCTTAAGTCGTTCTTTCCTGAGTTCTTTCACTGTTCCTTCATCTACAAAGTTTCCTTCTGCTCCACAATCGATTAGGGCAGATGTTCCAGCGGGTAAATTGGTCGATTTGATAGTTAACAAAATGTGCTTGTCATTGTTGGATAATACTATTACAGAATCAAGCGCTAACTGTTCAGATCTTGATAATAAGGAAGGGCCAACCGCTGAGTGACGCTTCCTAACTAAAAACCCTTGTTTTCGAATTCGTTTAAGAGGGCATTCTTTTCTTCAGTAGACATTGCTGAAAAGATGGCTCTAATTTTCTTTGCTGGTTCGTCTTCTTCCTTCTGTTGTTCCTCAGTGATGGAACGGACAGCCTTATTCTGATAAGAAGACCTGGATGAAGATGCATCATTGCGTTTCGGGCAGTTCCTGGAGATGTGTCCCTGTGTTCCACATCTGAAACACTTGCCGGTCTTTCGGTACTCCTCTTTTTGATCATTGGTTAAGCGGCTAGGAGTCGTGGTATTTATAGCTCTGATTGCTCTGGATCGATTGTTGTTTCGACTGAAACGCGTTCCAGATCCATCAGTGGTTCTCCTGTTTCCTTGTCCTGTCATGTCCCAAGCGTTATGGTGATCCTCAGCCTTATCATAGGCTTCTTGCATCGTCTTGATCTTCCTTTGATCCTGTAAGATCGTTCTAGCAAGTTCTAAGGGTAATCCTTTGACAAATGCCTGCAACTGAGCGGGTATTCCAGTGAGTCCAGAGGTTCCTATATCCATGCAAAATTTTCTGATGTATTCTGGGACTGAAACACCGTTTCCAACTCGTAATTTGGATAGATTGTTCAAGGCTCGAAGGGTGCTGTTGACTTCTCCCCAGTTGTTGATGAAATGTGTTTCAAATGCTTCATAGTTGCTCCATTTGAACATGGCTGTAGCACTGCCTCTGTTGTCGTTCAATTCGCTTCGAATAATAGTTTTCCAGTTGTCTAGTTCTGGTCCCATGCATGCAAGCGCGTATCTGACTTTCTTCTCATCTTTTCCTTCATAGTTCTGTTCGTTGAGGGTAAAGTAGTCCTCAAGCTGTCCTAGAAATGACCTTGCTTCGATTCGTTTGCCTGTAAAAGGTCGTATAGGCTGCGGTTTGATATCTCCTTTAGAGCTAGCACTAGTTTCAGACGCCATTCTTGGTTCAGGAGTGATCGGTGGTTCGGGGTTAATTGGTGGTTCAGGAGTTGGTGTTCTGGTGATCGGTTTCGGTTCTGGAGTAGGGGTTCTACTCGGGGTTCTGGGTTTCGGAGATGGGGGTGGTCCTTGTTTCGAGTAATCTGTATCAAATGGATTTTCCTCAAGCTTGGCTTGTTCAATTCGTAATAATTCCTCCCACTCTGCTAAAAGGCTAGCTGTGATTCCGTGTCGGTCGCTTCCACTAAAGAATTTCTTATAGAGGGTCCTTCCTGGTTCGTTTTCTGGTTCCTTAACAAGGTAGAGCGGTTCTCCTTATACTTCACTACCCCAGTCTAGGTAGATTTGATCGGGTAAATCGAATTCAAAGGCTCCTAAGTAGAAGTCTCCTGAAAAGTATTTGTCTGGGACTGGTTCATTTCGTTTCCGTCCTTCTGTAACAAAGTACCAGGCTCGTTGGTAGAGAAAAACTTCTCGTCGTCCAAGGTAGGTTTTCCCCTTATAGGTGACGGATCCATTTGGGGGTTGTTCCTGAGAGCTGTGGGTCTCAATGGTGTCGGCTAGGGGTGATACCCTGAGCTAGTCCTGAGTTCCAACTTATGTTACGGTCAATGTCCACAATGTCGTTCAGCATCCAAGTCTACAGTGACAAACAGAGTCTTGGTCTGTTCCCAATCACTGGACAAGGGTCCTAGGCACTAAGTCTGACAATGACGAAGGCTAGAGAGAGAGCGAGGAGAGCGGTTGAGGCGACAAGCAAAAGAGCATTCAAGTTATGGATATGATTCGACTAAGTTGGAACTAAGGAACTACGGTACATGAGAGGGGTTTATATACGTTAAGAGAACAATAGAAACTAAAAAGGGAAAGAGCATAGCTATCTAGAAAAGGAAAGGTGAAGGTAGCTATGAAAGGAGATAATGTCCAAGCGTAACTATGGGTTTGTGACAAGTAAATGTAGTCCGCTAACAAAGGGAAAAGAGAATTGTAACAATACTCATCTTTACTAAAACAAAAGAGGAGCATGACGCAATCGTACAACAAGTCTTGCAACGATTGGAGGAAAATGATCTGTATGTAAAACCAGAAAAATGTGTGTGGTGCATAGAAGAAGTTGAGTTCTTGGGCATTGTCCTAGGGCCTAAAGGAATTCAAATGGACACAAAGAAGGTCAAGGCTATTATTAGCTGGCCCACCCCTTCTTGTGTTAAGGATGTACAAAGGTTCTTAGGCCTAGCCAATTATTATAGGCGCTTTGTACAGGACTTTGCCAAAATCGCACGACCACTACATGATCTGGTCAGAAAAGAAAAAACATGGGAATGGACGGAGGCCCAAGAGAAGGCTTTCCAAAGCTTGAAAAAGATATTTACGGAGCAACCCTTACTAGTTGCCCTGGATTCAGACAGAAAGTTCAGAGTGGAGTCAGATGCATCAGATTACGCTACAGGTGGCGTCTTATCTATGCTCTGCAAAGATGATAAATGGAGGCCTGTGGCCTACCTATCAAAGTCGCTCAATGACACAGAGTGCAACTATGACGTCCATGACAAGGAAATGCTAGGCATCATGCGCTGCCTAGAAACATGGCGCCATTACCTGGAAGGGGCACGTGAACAGTTCGAAATATGGACTGATCACAAGAATCTCGAATACTTTATGAGTGCAAAAAAATTGAATTGCAGACAGGCCAGATGGGCTTTATATCTTAGCCGGTTTAATTTTGTATTGCATCATAAAGCTGGTGTTACTATGGGAAAGGCCGATTCTCTGTCCAGGAGGCCAGACCATAAAAAGGGGGTGGATGATGACAACAAGGACATCATGCTCCTCAAACTGGACTTTTTCAAAATTGCCACACTATGTCATGGACACATATTCATTCACAGCTCAGAAAAAGAATTATTGAACAAAATTCGACACACTGAAGCACATGACGAAGCAGTAATAAAAGCAGTAGAAGCCATGAAAAAGGCTGGTGTTAAAACACTAAATGCTCGAGAATGGGAGATGGAGCAGGGACTTATCCTCTGGCAAGGAAAAGTCTATGTACCTAAGGATGAGAAATTGCGGATGGAGATAGTCCGCCTACACCATGATACGCCCATTGCTGGACATGGAGGACAATGGAAGATGATTGAACTTGTCACAAGAAACTACTGGTGGCCTGGAATCACCAGATTTATCAAAAAATATGTTAGTGGATGTGACAAGTGCCAGCGGAATAAGAACTTCCCAGAACCCCCCACTGGAAAGTTAATGCCAAACTCGGCACCAGCAAAGCCCTGGACACATATTTCCGCCAAGTTTATCACAAAATTACCAGAATCACATGGTCATAATGCAATTTTGGTAGTTTGTGACAGAATGTCAAAAATGGCACACTTTATCCCCACCTCAGAAGAGACATCGGCACAGGGATTAGCCACATTATTTAGGGACCATGTTTGGAAACTTCATGGACTCCCTGAATCTATAATCTCAGATCGTGGTCCACAGTTCGCCATGCAAATGATGAAGGAGCTGAACCAAATGTTGGGCATTAGCACAGATTTGTCCACAGCATTCCATCCACAAACAGATGGACAAACAGAACGAATGAATCAGACTTGGAACAGTACCTGAGGATCTTCATAGATCATAGACAAGAAACATGGTCTGGATGGCTAGCCATCGCCGAATTTAGCTACAATAATAAAATTCAGGCGTCCACCAAACAAACACCGTTCTTTGTCAACTATGGCAAACACCCCAGGATGGGAATCGAGCCAAGAAGAGAAGGAAGTCACCCGGCAGCATCAGAGTTCGCACAGAAAATGAAGGAAATTCATGAGGAAACTCAGGCAGCCTTACTAAATCACAGGGTGATATGAAGCTGTACACGGACAGATACAGATCAGACGCACCAGAGTACAAGGTTGGAGACAAAAGTATGGTTATCAACCAAAGATTTAACGTTGACAGGCCGACCAACAAGCTATGGAAGGAAATAATGTCCAATCATAACTATGGGTTTGTAACAATACACATAGTCCATTAACAAAGGGAAAG
>JAEBUO010000087.1:0-132374 GCA_023014395.1 Amanita rimosa
ACCCAGGGTGGCTATACGATCAGGGCTATTAGGGGATATTGGGTGAAATGGCGTTCGCGGGAAGGGACCGGGAGTCTGGGTAAGTCCGGACAGGTCTGGGAGATGAGTCTGGGTCTTGTTGCTGCGTGTGCATAGCCTTAGCGGCTGCGCAGACTGTGCGCACAGACCAACGACTCAGGTATATAAGGAGTGCATTCTGTAGGTAGGAGTCCTTAAGACTCTAGATTGTTTCCTCCTTGTAGGTCACAGACTATTGTGTCTATAGGTTTTGTCTCTATTCTATTTCTCCTCTGAAGCTTGTGATTGTGTATAAGGATTAGTCCTAACATAATCTAGAGTCTTCCATATCACACCCTTCGTCATTGGTCATAGCGCGGAGCAAGTCTTGCTCGCCGTTGCGGACAGTGACAAAGGAGAGTTTCATTTCAGTAAAAAACCGTCTGACTCTGTACACGTTGCAGCACATGTCTACAGACAGCCTCGAGGAGTCTAGGCGACACCGACATCGACAGCAGATAGCCTCATCTTATCGTTATAAGGTGACTACGGCCAATTGGCTACTGGCAACAAAACAGTATTAGACGAGAGCTTGGAGCGCGCTGTAGTCGACCGGGCAGGGTCTTGCAGGCACCAGCACTAGTACTGCGGAAAAGGGGGTGGAACCCTCGAAGACAATCCATTTGTGTGTCGTGTATCAAGGAGATACAGTCTGAGAATACCAATTACGTATCGGATCTATCGATCTGAGCACGAGGACATCTCAGTGAAAACCCGGGCACCACACACTTGGGTCAGTTGAAGGAATTAAATCGAATATCTGAGTGTGGGTGCGTTATTGACCGCATCAAACAGTAATAGTATTAGGAAGTACTATTACAGAAGAAGAGGCGACATCCCTCTACTTGAGGCGTCATTAGAATCGCGGATCTAGGAAGATCGATACAACTCGGAATGGCTGGGCTGTTCAACTACGTATTGCCAAGGGCTGGCATGACCCTTGAAGAAATTGGGATCATCTTCTCGATCGGATGGGTGCAGGGGTGCGCAGCAAAGAAATTACCCACTACATTGACTAAGGAGGTTTGGACCAACAACCGACCCTGCGACGCACATGTCAGGGCTTGGCAGCGCTGGCAGAAGGAACAAAGACGTCTTCAAAAGGAAATGAAACGTCAAGAAAAATTAGCGGCGTGGCACGCTGAAGAAGCAGCCATCAAGGAACAGGAGGACGTGTGGCAAGAGTTACTAAAAATACGCCACGAACAGTTAATGCAAAAACGCCGGTTCAAGGAGCTCGAGCAGCAGATGGCCAGGGAAAAGAAAACCCTGGAGGATGTTTTAAATCAGTTGGAACCTGGATCGGCCATACGGGAGGCGTTGTTCAATACGCCATCAAATATTAAACTACTATTGATCAGTTTCAACACCTATACATTGAAACACGACGGATTGGTTTTAACCACCAAGGAACGGAACCGGTTAATGCACGCCCTAAATGGGAACATAGAGGGAGCAGTAGAAGTTCACCAACGATACAGCAACTTCTCAGTTCATCCTAATGTTCCCGGATATTGTTATCTCAGTATGATCAAAGTGCAATATTGGAACCAATACAACTGGCCCGCCTATCCTCAGATATTCAAATTGGTGTCATGGGATCCCAGATTAAGAAACACCAGAGCACGGATCACCATCAGGCCCACCCAAGGGGTTGATAATTGTTATCATGTGGAGCCTTGTATGGATGGACTTCAAGCCTGGAGATATATGTTCTTTTTGGAATGAAAAGGGTCAGGACATAAACGGCTCAGAGCATTTCGATTTACAACCGACATGATGGCACATTTGTACAATGCTATGACTGGATGGCAGACCACATGGGCTGAAGATACAGAACTACCTGCTCCTGCAGGTGCTACCCCGGCTCAAATAGCGGCGCAGGAAGATGTCATCCAGAGACAGCAAGTGCAGTGAGAAGAAACCATCACAGCGATCGGACAGGTGGTGGCTGGAATAGTCAATGAGTATCGGCGGGCTAACCCTATACCGCCGCCCACACCTCTTACCAAGGCCAAGATGCCAGATTATTATGAAGGAGATCCTTGTATGGTAGATGGATGGTTAAGGCAAATGAGAACATACTTCACACTGGCTCGAGAAACTCAGTTAGATCGAAAGATCCCCATCTGTTTATATCAGATCCGAAAAGGAAAAGATAATCGAGCAGGAGACTGGGCAGGA
This sequence comes from Amanita rimosa, assembly GCA_023014395.1. Taxonomy (NCBI): domain Eukaryota; kingdom Fungi; phylum Basidiomycota; class Agaricomycetes; order Agaricales; family Amanitaceae; genus Amanita; species Amanita rimosa. Next base: position 2,242 of record JAEBUO010000087.1, read on the forward strand.
GTAAAACTGAAAGCAGTCCAGGATGCGGACCAAGAATACCAAAATGAGATGATTAATTCTGGATGGCCAACTAACCTGTCCTGGGCCTCGTTAAATCAAGGTGTTATTGTGAATGATCATGAAATCAGATGCCCATTAAGAAATCAGTTCCCTTTTACTTCATGGGAAGATTTTACAATGCAAATGCACGAGTTCTTCATGTCAACCGAGACACGAGAAAAAGCAACAGATGCAATTCTTGCATTAAAACAAGGAAATACAATGATTGAAGATCATGTAGTCAGGTTTAACGCCCTAGTACCATTGGTCGGATGGGACAATAGAGCGTTGATCACATTATTCAAGCAAAACATCAATCCTGCATTAGGACGAGATCTGATCAGGCACGGGAATCTGGGGGATGACGCAACCCTGAAACAGATCCAGGATCGGGCAATAAAATTGGCGCGAGCCTATCATAAGGCAATGGAAGCATACGGGCCGGATAGACAAAAAGGCGGATACAAAGAAAAGACGTTGCTAAGGATAGTAAACCGAACCAGTTTCAATACAGTACGCCAACAACGTCCAAAGACCCGAACGCCATGGATGTGGACAAGAGTAAAAAACCCGTTATCGGAAATTGTTATAACTGTGGCAAAGAAGGCCACTTCGCACGAGATTGCCCAGAACCTAGGAAACCCCAATGGAAGGATAAGGGGAAATGGAGGGCAAGAGAGGTTAGGATAGAAGAGCTCACCGAGGAGCAGTGGAAAGAACTCGGCAAAGAGAAGGGTTTTGGTGAAAGCCAGTAGGCGAGCGCTCAGTGCTGCTGGCTGATAGAGTTTCGAAAATGAACAATGACTCTTGTGTAAATATACAAGGATTGTTATATGAATATTCTTCTCATATTCATCGAATTCTAAACTTAAGTGTGAGCGCCAAACCCCAGATCAAACAATGGACCCCTGCATGGGTAATGAGGAGGATATGGCAACAAAATGAACAGGTTGCTATAGACTGTCTAAAAGGATGGGTTCATGAGAAACGTTTATCTGAAGTAACACCGCAACTATTAAAGGAGCTGAATCAACAAGCAGAATCTGAAGCAATGTGGAACTTGACACAGCTGCGGCAACAGATTGTCAAGGCTTCAGGAAAGCAAGAAATGAACTTAAAAGGAGTAATAACTACTATGGATACGGGATCCACAATTCCTGTAATGGCTTTGGTTGACTCAGGATGCACCGGATCATGTATCAATGATGAGTTTGTAGAAAAACACCGAATGAACAAGCGACGCCTCTTGCGACCAGTGCCAGTCTATAATGCGGATGGAACCCGTAATACGATGGGAAATATCGAATATATGGTTCAGTTTAAACTACGCATTGGAGACCATGAAGAAGTCATGGACTGTTGCGTCGCACAACTAGGAAAAACAGATCTATTCTTGGGTCATGATTGGTTGCAATTGCATAACCCAAGTATGAACTGGAAAAAGCACGAAGTAACTTTTAGCCGCTGTCTGGGAACATGCTGGAATCAATCCAGTGTGAGCGAGCCCGAAGAGGAGGTAGAGGAAACCGAATCTTTAGAAGAAGGAGAGCAGTTGCTTGCGGTACATATAGGATTAGACGAGTTGAAGTTACGACCACTCTCCACTGACATCGCAGCAAAGGAGGCATTGGCTAGTAAGAAGCGGTCACTAGAAGAAACGGTACCTAGGCACTATCTCAAATATCGTAAAGTCTTTGAGAAAGAAATGTTTGACGAATTACCACCAAGAAGGCCATGGGATCATGCCATCGAGTTTATTCCTGGAGGACAGCTGACTGATTGTAAAGTATACCCATTGAATAAAGAAGAACGGGAACAGTTGGATGAATTTCTAGAAGAAAACCTGAAATCTGGATGAATTAGACCAAGTACTTCTGAACAAGCATCACCATTCTTCTTTGTCAAGAAAAAGGATGGTAAACTGAGACCAGTACAGGATTACCGGAAGTTAAATGACATCACGCAGAAAAATCGATATCCATTACCATTAATTGGCGAATTGATTGATCGCTTATCAAAAGCCAAGGTTTTCTCGAAAATGGATATCAGATGGGGTTATAATAACATTAGGATCAAAGAGGGTGATGAATGGAAAGCGGCTTTCAAAACCCACCGAGGCCTGTTCGAACCTCTGGTCATGTTTTTTGGTCTTTGTAACTCCCCGGCAATGTTTCAGACGATGATGAATGATATCTTCAGGCATGAAATTGCTGAAGGATGGGTCGTCATTTATATGGATGACATCTTGGTATTCTCCCAATCACAGGACGAACACATGGTGCATGTTAACCGCATCTTAGCGAAACTGGAGAATCACAAGTTATCCTTGAAACCGGAGAAGTGCTGGTTTGATCAACCTCAGATAGACTTCCTAGGACTAGTTATCAGTCAGGACTCCATTCAAATGGAGAAAGGCAAGGCGCAAGCAGTAGTTGATTGGCCAATTCCTACCTGCAAACGTGAATTGCAGCAGTTCTTGGGTTTTATCAACTTTTACCGGTGGTTTGTGCAAGGTTTTGCTAAAATGGCGAAACCTTTAACAGGTCTTACTGGGAAGGTTGAGTGGCAGTGGACGGATCAGCAGACCCTGGCCTTTCAGGGACTGAAAGACCTTGTGGCGAGGAAGGTAGTCCTCAAAATTCCTGACGACGACGGTCAATTTCGTGTCGAAGTAGACGCGTCTGACTTTGCAATTGGCGGAATTTTGTCCCAGCAGAGCAAGGACGGCACATGGCGACCTGTGGCATTTATTTCAAAATCGTTAAATGAAGCTGAACGGAATTATGAGATCTATGACAAGGAAATGCTTGCAGTAATGCATGCATTTTACGAATGGTCTCACTACCTAAAAGGTGCCAAGGAACAGATCGAGGTTTTAACGGATCACCAAAACCTCACATATTTCCGAAAACCACAAAACCTGAATAGACGGCAGGCACGATGGGTCACGGACTTGCAGGAGTTCAACTTCATAATTAAACATCAATCTGGGAAGTCTAACTCGAAAGCAGACCTATTGTCAAGAAGAGCAGGACATGAAAAGGGACAAGATGATAACGAAGGAGTGATACTCCTGAAAGATCATTTGTTTGTAAGGGTCTATGATGATGATCGGGCAATCGAGGACATCATTAAGGAGATTCAAAAAGTCTCGGCTCGGCAGTGGGAAACTCAGGTTCGACAAGGCATCGAACAACAAGACCCTGACTTTAAAACCGAGAAAGGGTTAGTCGAATGGAAGGGTCGGATTTACGTCCCAGCGGACACGCGGATCAGGGGTGACCTAATTCAGATTCATCATTCATGGGGACATTCAGGAGTAGTCAAAACCGTGGAAAGCCTCACCCGCAATTTCTGGTGGCCACAAATGCGAAAGGACATTGAGCGATTTATACGAGGATGCGAAATGTGCCAGAGAGCAAAACCGGATCAACAGCCAAGAGCGGCGCCATTAAACCCAAATGAGATCCTGGACACACCATGGGAAGTCATATCGGTAGATTTAATTGGACCACTACCAGATTCCAAAGGAAACGACATGATCATGGTAGTAGTAGATCGGTTCACAAAAAAGGCGTATTTCCTCCCAACTACGTCGTCAATCACGTCACAAGGGGTAGCAGTTCTATTCCGAGATAATGTCTTCAGGGAACATGGTTTACCAAGAAAGGTCATCAGTGATCGAGGACCGCAGTTTGTCTCAAAATTCATGGACGATCTGTATGGGATCCTGGGAATACAGGCCAATAGATCCACAGCTTACCACCCGCAAACCGATGGACAGACAGAACGCGTTAATCAGGAAGTCAAAGAATTCCTGACCATGTTTGTCAATCATCGACAGGACAATTGGAGTGATTGGCTTGCAGTGGCTCAATTCTGCCATAATGACCGGATACACTCATCTACTGGGTTTTCACCGTTTTTCATGAACTATGGGAGACATCCCAACAAGGGGATGAACCCACTGTATCAACCAAAAACCGTGGTCATGGAGGAACTAGTTAGAGAAATCGAGGATGTCCACGCCAAAGCTAAAAACGCGCTGGAGAAAACCGCTGAAGCAATGAAAAAGCGGTGGGATGCTCACAAAATACCAGCGCAACAATACCAACCCGGTGACAAGGTGTACCTTAGTACCGAAAATTTGCCAACGCTTCAAGCAACTAAGAAGTTAGATGGCAAGTTTGTGGGTCCCTTGGAAGTAGTAGAGAAAGTTGGCACATCGGCGTACCGGTTAAAGATTCCTGCGGCCTGGAAAGTCTACAACGTCTTTAACAAAGTACTCTTAAAACCTTACACTGCTCCAGAATTCCCCAACCAGATCGAAAAGGTTGCCAAACAAAAGGAGGCACAAATGGTAGAGGAGTCCGAGGACGATGAGTATGAAGTTGAAGAGGTCATGGACAGCAGAGTTAGCGGACGAAACGGTGGCAGGTTGGAATACTTGGTCAAATGGAAGAACTACCCAGTGGAAGAATCAACATGGGAACCAGCAGAAAACCTGGCTAATGCTAAAAAAGAGGTTCAGAAATTCCACAGGCAAAACCCAAGTGCACCCCGGCGACTGGCGATCACAGACCTACGATTTAAAAATTGGCAGAACTATACGGATACAAAGGCTCCCAAACGGTTGTTCGGTTGGGAAGACAGCAAATTTGAGCGTGACTACCTCGACAAACTAAAACGGAATTGGCAACGGTGGAAGGGCGACCGAAAGCTCATCTACGCTGAACCCGACACGGAAGGGGCGTTCTCAAGAGACCTTGAGTGCGGTGGACCGGTTAAACCCACGCTTGATTCCCCTAAGGCAAACCATCGCATGACATAGCGCTTGGCGCTGACGCAATTTACGACCAACGCGTGACTTCCCGGGACGTGAAGTCTTAAGGAGGAGGTCATGTTACGATATGGACTTTTTTCCTATTTTTCTCTATTTTATTCAGAGGCCTACGGACGTATAACAAGACGCGAGCATACAGCGCGGGACCCCTATCCAGATATGGCAGGAGGATTATATAACCCAGGGTGGCTATACGATCAGGGCTATTAGGGGATATTGGGTGAAACGGCGTTCACGGGAAGGGACTGGGAGTCTGGGTAAGTCCGGACAGGTCTGGGAGATGAGTCTGGGTCTTGTTGCTGCGCGTGCATAGCCTTAGCGGCTGCGCAGACTGTGCGCACAGACCAACGACTCAGGTATATAAGGAGTGTGTTTTGTAGGTAGGAGTCCTTAAGACTCTAGATTGTTTCCTCCTTGTAGGTCACAGACTATTGTGTCTATAGGTTTCGTCTCTATTCTATTTCTCCTCTGAAGCTTGTGATTGTGTATAAGGATTAGTCCTAACAAGAGGCAGAAGTGGAGAACCCTCTCAACTTTCAGAACAATCCTGCTCCCCAGTTACCAAGTGTAGAGGAACAAAATAATCTTTCTCCAGCGGCCAGCAACAGCAGCCCCAATGGGGAAGGTCAGACTCTTAGGGCTGATGAGGGTGAAGAATTACGTTTTTTGGGCGTTGATGGTCGTCCATTCTACAAGCAAAGCCACCGCTTCTTATCAGGTCATTTCATTCTTGATTCTTGGCTTAATGATAGGCTCATCCTGCTTCAAGGAAATCCCTGTGATGCGCAAGGAAATTATTTACCCACTGATACACCTCCGCCTCAGGATAATAAGGGAGTGCATGATTGGGCGCTGTTCAATAGCCAAAGTCAGTTTGAGTTGGCTGATTTTCTGTATTGCTGGGATCAGATGGCTGCAAAAAACATTAATATTCTTCTCAAACTGATCAAGGAAATGTCAGGCAAAAGCAATGGTAATTGTTTCAAGAACAATGCAGAGATGTACCGGGCCATCGATGACATTACTGTTGGTGGAGTTAAATGGGAAAGCTTCACTGTCAAATACAACGGACCTTTACCCGAAGACTCAGATAAGATACCACCTTGGATGTTGACCGAACACAAGGTGTATTTTCGGGACCCGCTTAATTATACAGGATATGTTATCAAACCGAGATTACAAGGATCAGTTTGACTATGCACCATACAGGGAATATGATGCAGATAATTTGCAGCACTATCGCCATTTAATGTCAGGAGAATGGGCGTGGAAACAAGCGGTGCAAAGTTTTGACTGATAGGGTTAATGTTTACTTACCTGACCTTAGACCACGCTTGCAAAAAACAAAGGTTATCATGGTGTCATGATTCTCCCTGTGATACTTGGAAGTGACAAGACCACGACATCTATTGCAACTGGGGATAATGAGTATTATCCACTTTATATTTCAATTGGAAATATACACAATAATGTTTGACGAGCTCATTGCGATGCTGTTGAAGTTGTTGGGTTCCTTTCTGTTGCAAAAAGTATGTACAACTGGCCAGCCTGGGGACTACTTAATTTGTTGCATTTTTCTCAGCCACAAGGGAATATAAAAATGAAGTGCAATATCGGAAGTTTTGTCGCCAACTTCTACAATCCAGTTTAGGAATGATTTTGGGTTAAAAGAGGGAGCAACTAATCCTGTGGTGATGAGTTGCCTGGATGGTCATTATTGCCGCATTATTTTCCATCTCGGGCCATACCTTGCGGATTACCCTGAGCAAGCAATTATTACGAATATTGTTAGTGGCTGGTGCCCAAAGTTAGTATCAGTTTTTTCGACATGTCAACAATTGAAACATCCAGGCAGATGTGAAGAACTTGACTTAGGTACAGGAAAACCAGGAACTCGCCGTCTGCAGAAGCACACAGAAATTTATTCAGAAATCTATGAACTCCCATACCTTTGGGAAAATCATGGCATAGTGGGTGATGTTGTTGTACGTATGCGCATATACTTCACCCAACCTTGGTGGTAAATGCTTATAAGGCTGTTTAGCCGTTTATGTTATGGTCGATGTCCACAACGTCGTTCAGCGTCCAAGTCTACAGCGACAAACAGAGTCTCGGTCTGTTCCCAATCACTGGACGAGGATTCTAGGCACTAAGTCTGACGATGACGAAGGCTAGAGAGAGAGCGAGGAGAGCGGTTGAGGCGACGAGCAAAAGAGCGTTCAAGTTATGGATATGATTCGACTAAGTTGGAACTAAAGAACTACGGTACATGAGAGGGGTTTATATATGTTTAAAGAACAATGGATACTAAAGGGGAAAGAGCATAGCTATCTGGAAAAGGAAAGGTGAAGGTAGCTGTGAAAGGAGATAACGTCCAAGGCGTAACTATGGGTTTGTAACAAGTAAATGTAATCCGTTAGCAGAGGGAAAAGAGAATTGTAACATTACCCCCTTTGTATGTGAGAAGTCACCGACTTCTACCAGCCAGAGGTAGTCCAGCCATGGTCCGTTCTGGACTCGGCCCACTTGACGGCATTGTCCAATTCTTTTGTAGAAGTCTCCACCTTCCATTTGAGCGCTTCTGCAGCGCAATGCAGATTTTGTGCGTTTCGTAAAAAGGAGTCGCGTTCCTCGTACGTCATCTCGTGTGGGTCGATGGTAAGAGTGAGGGCTGCGAGGTTGTCGGTGGCTATCAGGAACCCCTCGGCGTGATGCCTAAGAGCCCCAACAGTGAACTGACAGGAGGAGAGGAGGGAGGGGAGAAACCCGAGAGAACTCGACTGAGGACTCTGGGTGCTGAATTGCACTCCTTATATACTACGACAGGTGGTCTGTGCACTACCCTAAGCCCTACTCTAAATATGGTACAGTATGAGTAAGGCGACTGCGCATGTAGTAATGTTAATGAGTCATCAGCGCCAGGCGCCGGTTATCTTATCTACGGCTTTATCTAAGCGCCAAGCGATAGGCGCCTGCTTAGTCAGCATATGTTTATATAATATGGGGAAAAATAAATAATAAAAGAGAAATGACTTGGTGAAAAAGCCGAAGCTTTTCAGTCGGTCATGACAGTACCCCCTTTTTAGGATTTGGTTTCCAGACAAATTCAAACTTCATCGTCATCTTTCAGTGCATTGCGCTCTATCACGGATGATTCCTCTATTTCCTCAATGATGGGGGAGAGTGGGTGCGAAGGTGGGGTGAGATCTTTAATTGTTTCAGCGCGAAGCACTATATCATGTGATTGTTGTAGGCACATGTTGGATTGACATGGCCCTTCCACATCTCCTGGCTCTGTAAGGGTATCTATACCCTTCCTTCCTTTCCATTTTTGCCAGTTTTGCTCCCATTTTGCAGCTGGTGCGACTGCATTAACATCGATTTTGGATACTACTGTATCCGAAGATTGGGTGAAGTTTTCATAAGGTCTGAAAGTTAACCCATTAAAGGTTGCTTTGTCAAGCCTTCTGATGGCTCCGGGGTTTCTATCGTAAAAGTTTTTTATTTTTCTTTTTGCATTTTGTAGGTTTTCTAATGGCTCCCAGGAGTTGTGTTCAGCGGTGTATCCTTTCCACTTAACCAAGTACTCCATCTTGTTCCTTTTTAATTGTACATCGATTATCTCTTCCACTTCATATTCTTTTTCACCGTCTATTTCAATTGGCGGTGGGGGTTGTGCCTTTTGCCCTTTCATTGGTCGTTTCCATGGGCGGATTCGTGAGACATTTACTACAGGATGGATTTGTTGTGAGAAGGGTAAATCCAATTCTACTGCATTTGGCGACACTATTTTCTTGATTGGGTATGGCCCAATCCATCTTTCCACCAATTTCCTAGTTGGTTGTCCTGTCAACCTTAAATCTTTTGTTGACAACCAGACTTTGTCTCCAACTTTGTACTCAGGTGCATCTGACCAATGTCTATCTGCATATAGTTTCATGTCACCTTGTGATTTTATCAAGGCTGCCTGAGTTTCCTCATGGATTTCTTTCATTTTTTGAGCGAAATCCGATGCTGCCGGGTGACTTCCTTCTCTTCTTGGTTCGATTCCCATCCTGGGGTGTTTGCCATAGTTGACAAAGAACGGTGTTTGTTTGGTGGACGCCTGAATTTTATTGTTGTAGCTAAATTCGGCGATGGCTAACCATCCTGACCACATTTCTTGTCTATGATCTACAAAAATCCTCAGGTACTGCTCCAAGTCCTGATTCATTCGTTCTGTTTGTCCATCTATTTGTGGATGGAATGCGGTGGACAGATCTGTGCTAATGCCCAACATTTGGTTCAGCTCCTTCATCATTTGTGCGGCAAACTGTGGACCGCGATCTGAGATTATAGATTCAGGGAGTCCATGGATTTTCCAGACATGGTCCCTAAATAATGTGGCTAACCCCTGCGCCGATGTTTCTTCTGATGTGGGAATGAAATGCGCCATTTTTGACATTCTGTCACAGACTACCAAAATTGCATTATGACCATGTGATTCTGGTAATTTTGTGATGAAGTCGGCGGAAATATGTGTCCAGGGTTTTGCTGGTGCCGAATTTGGCATCAATTTTCCAGCAGGCGGCTCTGGGAAATTCTTATTTCGCTGGCACTTGTCACATCCACTAACATATTTTTTAATAAACCTGGTGATCCCAGGCCACCAGTAATTTCTTGTGACGAGTTCAATCGTCTTCCACTGTCCTCCATGTCCTGCAATGGGTGTGTCATGATGTAGGCGGACTATCTCCATCCGCAGTTTCTCATCTTTTGGTACATAGACTTTTCCTTGCCAGAGGATTAGTCCTTGTTCCATCTCCCATTCTCGAGCATTTAGTGTTTTCACACCAGCCTTTTTCATGGCTTCTACTGCTTTTACTACTGCTTCGTCACGTGCTTCAGAGTGTCGAATTTTGTTTAATAATTCTTTTTCTGAGCTATGGATGAAAACGTGCCCATGACGTAGTGCAGAAATTCTGAAAAAGTCCGGTTTTAGGAGCGTGACGTCCTTGTTGTCATCATCTACCCCCTTTTTATGGTCTGGCCTCCTGGACAGAGAATCGGCCTTTCCCATAGTAACACCAGCTTTATGATGTAACACGAAATTAAACCGGCTGAGGTACAAGGCCCATCTGGCTTGCCTGCGATTCAACTTCTTTGCACTCATAAAGTACTCGAGATTTTTGTGATCAGTCCATATCTCGAACTGTTCACGTGCTCCTTCTAGATAATGACGCCAAGTTTCTAGACAACGCATGATGCCTAGCATTTCCTTATCATGGACGTCATAATTGCGCTCAGTATCATTGAGCGACTTTGATAGGTAAGCCACAGGCCTCCACCTATCATCCTTGCAGAGCATAGATAAGATGCCACCTGTAGCGTAATCCGATGCATCTGATTCTACCCTGAACTTCCTATTGGAATCCGGGGCAACTAATAAAGGTTGCTCCGTGAATATCTTTTTTAGGCTTTGGAAAGCCTTTTCTTGGACCTCCGTCCATTCCCATGTTTTTTCTTTTCTGACCAGATCATGCAGTGGTCGTGCGATTTTGGCAAAGTTTTGTACAAAGCGCCTGTAGTAGTTGGCTAGGCCTAAGAACCTTTGCACATCTTTGACACAAGAGGGGGTGGGCCAGCTAATAAGGGCTTCAACCTTCTTTGTATCCATTTGAATTCCTTTGGGTCCTAGGACAACGCCCAAGAATTCAACTTCTTCCATGCACCATACACATTTTTCTGGTTTTACATACAGATCATTTTCTTCCAATCGTTGCAAGACTTGCTGTACGATTGCGTCATGCTCCTCTTTTGTTTTAGTAAAGATGAGTATGTCATCAATGTACACAATGACTTTTCCTGCGTTGATCATATCGCGGAAGATGTCATTCATCATTGCTTGGAAGGTGGCCGGTGAATTGGTTAGCCCAAAAAACATTACTACTGGTTCAAAAGAACCTTCGGGAGTAGTAAATGCTGCTTTCCATTCGTCACCTTCTTTGATCCGTACATTATTATAACCCCACTTAAGGTCTAGCTTAGTGAAGTATTTGGCACTACCTGCTCGATCTACGAGTTCGGATATTAAGGGCAGTGGATAGTTATTTTTAACCGTCCACTTGTTCAGGTATCTATAGTCCTGAACCATCCGTTTCTTTCCGTCTTTCTTGCTTACAAAGAAGACGGGTGACGTCTGTGGTGATTTGGAGGGTCGGATATACCCTTTTGTCAACTGATCATCTACAAAGTTCCGTACTTCTTGAAGCTCATCTGGGGATAGGGGGTAGACTTTCCCTTTCCGGGGTTGATAGCCTGGTTTGGTATCAATTGCGTGGTCCCAAGGCTTTCTAGCCGGCATGCGCTCCGATGCTCCTTTTTCGAAGATTTTAAGGTATTGATGGTATTGTTCAGGTACCATCTCTCTAGTCGTGAGTTTTGCCAACTCTCGCACATGTCTCATTGATCCGGCTTTTGATCCGGCGGGTGATGGAAACACTGGTAAGAATGGGTATTTATCCCCATACTTGTATTGACCCGGGTGTTTCATTTGTTCCATGTACGTGAGATGCTGCTCACTTTCCTCTTTTTCTTCGAGCCAATGCGCAAAGTCTAATTCCCTCTCCTGTTCCCACAAATATTCCAGAACACGCCAGTGTTTCGCTGATCGGACCTTCTGCTCCCGCTTTTTGGTCCACTCCCTTTGCCTATGTCCACAGCTCCATGGACACCGTGTTAATTTGACGTGACCGGTCTCCCAATTGATTTCAGGGTTGTGTTTTCGTAACCACGTGGATCCTATGATTACATTGGTTTTTCCCAGCTCGCATATTTCGAAGGTGGCTCATTCCTTGTGCCCTTGATAGGATAAAAGAAGATCAACCTCATGGGTGATCATTCCTCCTTCGTTGTTTGTTCCGTCCACATTCCGAACTTGAATGGGACGTTCTAAGGGTATTAATTTAAAGCCCATCCTTTTTGCATATGCTGCATGCATGAACATTCCTGTTGCTCCTGAGTCGACCAACGCGGTTTGTTGAGTTTGTTCATGGGTGTCCAACCTTTCCAACCCGATCTCCATTAAGATCTCATCCTTCCATCCTATGGTTCTAACTAAAAATTCTTTTTCTCCTTTTTTCATCATCCTCTTTGGACAAGCAGTTTCAGCGCTGGGCGCTATATCACGCTGCTTTCCTTTTAGGTCTTTTTGTCCCTTTGTAGATACTTGTACTACTGTATTTCGTAATGAGGAATCAAGCACAGGTTTAGCCGCCCTGCCGCGCTCCTTGGGAGTGACACTTTCAGCGCTATGCGCTATATCACGGTGTTTCACCTGGGAGTTCACCTCTTGCAGGGACGTCCCAGAAGTCCTTGAGACTTCCGAGATGGTCCTTGCATCAACCCGGTCAGCGCTAGGCGCTATATCAAGGGGCTGTGCACTATCTAATCTATCTAGTACAGCGTATCTATTGCGAGAGTCTAGTACGGGACCTACTGACCCTCTTCCTCTTTTAAATTTTCTTCTCCTTTCTTGAAGTACTCCTTCATTTCATCAAACGTCATTGTGCGAATATCGAGTCCTGATCTGCAGTTCCTGGAGATGTGTCCGATCTTGCCGCATTTGTAACAGCGGAGTGGTGGTCTTTGGTTTTGATTGACGTCCATTGCATTAGGGTCCGGCCGATTTGCCGTACTACTTGAACTCGCGGAGGCTCCAGCTCCCAATCGTCCCTGACTCGCTGATCCCGATCCGAATTTCCATTGGGGTTTAGGCTGGGCAGGGGCTACCGGCTTCGCCGTATCCGGGCCTTTGGATGCTCCTTCACTCTGGTTGGCGGAGTTACTGGTCCACGAGGAGTAGTACTTCTCCTCGGCTTTCGCCTGTCTCCATTGGCGATCCAATCTTACTGCTTTTTGGTACCATCCTTCAATGGTTTCAGGTACTTCATCGGCCTCCATTATCCTTTTACGGAGTCCGGTATTCAAACTGCGTTTGAACTCTTCGATAAGAGCTCTTCCCAGGTACCCGGTGCCTCGTGATACCTTTTTAAACTTCTGCATGTGTTCCTCACACGTACTGGACCCTTGCATCATGGTCCGCATCTCCGAGATCTTTGATGACTGCTCATCAGTGTCACCAAAGTCCCTTCTGATCTGCCTGAACAGTTGTTCTGCCGTTTGCGGAATTCCTTCTTCATCATTGGCCATTTGCTCCAGCAAATTGTCCTTCCAATCTGCGGCAAAGCCTTCCGTCATGTACGATATGATCAATAAGATCCGTTCCTCCTCATCGGATTCTGGCATCTTCAATTGAATGTACAACCTGCATGCGTTTATGAAATTTGTCACTTCGGACATCTTTCCGGAGAAGACCGGAGGTTTGGCTACGTCTATTCTAGATGTTCACCATTTCCGGTCCCGGGAATATTGAATACCGTCCCTGGCGGTATATTGACAATGTTGGCGGGGGAGGAGGGTGTTCTGCTGCTGCCGCGGCGCCTGTGCAGCGTTTGCTTGCAGCTGTGTCAGCTGGTTTTGGAGTGCTTGGATGGTTGCGGCTTGCGCATTGAGGAGGTTCAGCAGTTCTGCTGATGTCATTTCTTAGGGTGCCGCCATACTGTGATAGTTTGGCGGTGGCGATGTCGGTGATGGTGTAAGCGGGGGTGGTGGTGATGAAAACGGTGGTGCGGGTTCTCCGATGAAATCTGCGTCGGAGTTGAAAAGTAGGTTTGGATTGAGTGTTGCTGGATTAGGTACTAGTATGGGAAACGGTGCTGCTTCCCACTGATGTGGTTCCTCTGTGATAGAGTTTGTGGAATGTGATGATGATGATGATGTAGATTCTCCCTCAGAGGAACTAAAACCCGCGTCGTTTGGATCAAGATCGCCTGTGACAGCGTCCCAAAAGGTATCGTTATTTGTATCTCCTATTTTGTACTTGTACGTAAGTGAGGGAGGTCTTGGCCTGTCACTTGCTTGGGAACGTATGTACGAAACGTGCACTCAGGGTCTACAACCACCCCTGCAGTGCTACAATTTACTATACTGACTACTGGTTTATTTATAGATGAAAGGGTCTATCTAAGTTGGGTCCAAACGGTTGTCCAACTGCCGCTACACCGTACAGGTGCAGGCCTTTCTCAGAGACGTGTGGGCAAGTGCCGGCTATCTCCAAGGGGTACGGAAAAAGGGTAAATACGTAAACTAAATGTATAGCCTTCAGAGGCCTAGACCAGGGCAATTTATCGCGCTAGGGGGCTGGTGAGGCTGGTCCCTAGATACATGTCACGTATCGTGTGACAAATCCGGCACTGGTTTCCTGTGCACAGGTGACCCTATCTACCGGGTTAGGTACTTCAGTTTGCGTAGACCGGGAACGTAGTGCCAAGTTAGTCGAGGGCCACAAGGCAGGGCCACAGGTGCGCAGTTTTGAACGGTGTCTGGCAACCGGTACCGCAATTTTATAGTCAGCGTATGACTGTGTGATTCCCCCTGTACTCGTCCACTTAAGCCTGTGGTCCGGCTATAGCAAGCGTGGGGCTGTTAGAGAAGCAGTCGAGTTCTACTATCAGGAACCCCTCGGCGTGACGCCTAAGAGCCCCAACAGTGAACTGACAGGAGGAGAGGAGGGAGGGGAGAAACCCGAGAGAACTCGACTGAGGACTCTGGGTGCTGAATTGCACTCCTTATATACTACGACAGGTGGTCTGTGCACTACCCTAAGCCCTACTCTAAATATGGTACAGTATGAGTAAGGCGACTGCGCATGTAGTAATGTTAATGAGTCATCAGCGCCAGGTGCCGGTTATCTTATCTACGGCTTTATCTAAGCACCAAGTGATAGGCGCCTGCTTAGTCAGCATATGTTTATATAATATGGGGAAAAATAAATAATAAAAGAGAAATGACTTGGTGAAAAAGCCGAAGCTTTTCAGTCGGTCATGACAGTGGCGGAGGAGAGGTTAGTGATGGAGCAGGTGGTGGCGGCAAGGGTGTCGGCGATGATGGTGAGCGTGGTGTTCTGTTTGACAAATTGGGCAAAGTGGGGAAGGTGGTGGTCGTCTGGGTATACCTGGGGAAGCAAATTGGCTGGGTGAACGTGAAGATCATCGTCTTCGAAGTGGACAATGGTGGTGTTTTCGATGAAGACCTCTAGCGGGAGGTCCGGGACGGTGAGGAAGGGTGAGAGAGCAGCGGCGGTTTTGTCGATGCGCCAGTGAGCGCAGGAGAGGAGGGCCAGGATGGTGAAGTAGGCAATGAGGGCGAAGAAGGTGAACATGTTGGTATGATGTGAGTGTTGACGTTAGGTGATGATACCTGGAAATTTATATGTGTTCCAGGTCGCTGATTTCCGTGTCTGAATCCCAATTTTCTGTATCTAGTGGATCTTCGATTGCAGGGTTGGTGAGGAGTTCTCGTTCCTCTGCGATGAACCTGGTTAATGAGTTTAAATGTTCGATTCCTGGTGTTGTTGTTGGGGTGACTAAGAATCTTCTGATTCGCCTGATAATATTCGCTATTACCTCTGCCATTGCAGTAGACAAATAATCAAGATCGTCAAGGATGTCTTCCATGAGAATGCGGGGCCTTCCTGGTATTCTGATTCTTTGGCTAATTAACCAGATTTGTGCGCTACACTCCCGTATCTGTTTGGTGATTTCATCCATCTGCTTGTATTCTTCTGGGCATAGCAATCTTCCATGAGCACTTTTATAAACGTCCCTATTTCTGATGGCTAGAAGTTGGTATGTGGATGGATCCTTATTATAGGTGGGTAGATCGTCGGTTGCGAATCGTAGGTCATGGTACTTGGGAAGATAGTTCTGGGTGGCATTGCAAGGGAACTCTGTTGTTCCTGAAGGGTTCTTTTGGTGATGGTGATCAAGTCGAGGGGTGTGATAGTATTGTGTGACTAACGCCACAGTTTGGGTGAGTTTTCCTGGTGGGTTCGATGCCCTAGGAGCGTGTTGGAAGGGGAGGTATTGTATGTGGGTATAGACGGTCTTTTCTTTAAGAGCTATAGTGTATCGAGAGAGTGTTGAGCAGTTCCGTTTTGTATAGTGGTAATTTTGTTTCAAGACGTGGCGGTTTCTGTATCGAGTCATGGTTCAGAGGTGTCGGCGTTGTTGGTATTCTGATAGGATATCCGTGGCATTTGCAAGATTGCGAGCAGGTTCCCAAGAATTGTCATTCGATCCATAGCCTTTCCATTTAACCAGGTAATGGTAGCCTGCGCCTCATTTCCTATGAGCTAGAATTGCCTCTACCTCAAATTCCTCTTGTCCATTTACGAGATCAGGGGGTGGTTTCACATAGTTCGGCCCATGCGCAGTCGTTTCCCTGTATGGGGTAAGGAGTGACGTATGAAACACAGGGTGAATGCGCCATTGTTTCAGGAGTTTCAATTTATATGTCACTGGTCCCATCACTTGTTCGATTTCGAAGGGTCCTTCTCGTTTTGGTGCTAGCTTTCTAGACTGATATGGTATGTGAAGATTTCGGTTCTCAAGCCATACTTTGGTACCCTTTTCAAATCGTATTGCTTTGTCCTTGCGTCATCTTGCCACTAGTTGTCTTGCTAGTTCATGTGCTGCTAGTGCTTCTTCTCTGGCTTTCCTTAGGAACTGAAGGCGCTCCTCTGCTGCTGGTGTGGTCATTCGCGTAGTAGCTGTGGGAAGCGCAACAGGGTCCGTTCCATACATTAGTCTGAATGGGGAAGTTTTGATAGTGTCATGATGTTGGTTATTGTGAGCAAACTCAGCTATTGGGAGAAGCGGTTTCCATAGATGCAGTTCGTTGGAGCAGAACATTCGAAGGTAGACTTCTAATTCCTGGTTGACTCGTTCTGTTTCTCCATCAGTCTGAGGATGATAGGCTGTGCTCATTCTATGGTCAATTCCTAGTGCTTTCTGTATTTCCTGAAATACTTTTGCGGAGAACTGAGGTCCTCGATCCGAGATCAAAACGTCGAGTAGGCCAAACCGTTTGAAAATTTCGGAGATGTAAAGTTCTGCAGTGCCTAGTGCATTGATTGTCTTCTTGCAAGGTGTGAAAATTACCCCCTTTGTAAGACCATGGTCCACCATGACCAGGATCGAGTCAAAGCCATCGGAAAGGGGTAGATCAGTGATGAAATCAAGGGTGACTTGCTGAAAGGGGTGGGTTGCTTTCGACGAAATTGGGTGAAGGGCTGGTATGTTTGGGTGTGTGTTAATCTTCATCTGCTGACAGGGGGCGCATCCTTCTATCCATTCCCTGACATGTTTGAACATTCCGGGCCACCAGTAATCACACTTAAGGAGTTCAAGGGTCTTTAATCGTCCAGGGTGACCTGATGATTGTGCCTCGTGCGTTTCTTTAATTAATTTGGTTCGTAATCCGTCTTGGTCAGGGATGTAGGTCTTTCCGAGATAGTGAATGATGCCATTGGTATAAGACCAATCTTGTATGTTTGATTTGATCGGTGGGGCGTGGTGCGTGGTGATAACCTCAATTAGAATACATCCGAAATCGTCCTTTGACATTGCTTTCTGAATTTCTGTGACTAGATCTTCTGCAATAAGATGGATAAAACAATCCTCTGGTAGGACTATAATGTCTTCTTGCAATTCACTGTTTCCCATATGATCAGGGCGTCGGGATAGGGCATCCACTTCAAACATTTTTGTGCCAGGGATGTGTTCAATGCGCAGGTCAAATTCTGATAATAGGGATGACCATCTAGCTTGTCTGGGCGTTAGGCATTGGGCCGTTTGATAGTAGGACAAATTCTTGTGGTCGCAGTGAACTATAGTGGTGTGGGGTGATCCATGTAGTAAATGTCGCCAGGTCATCAATCCTTTGATAATTGCCAAGAGTTCTCGATCGTAGATCTGATAATTCTGTTCCGTTTGTGTTAATGCATGTGAGATAAATCCGCAGGGATGTAGAGATCCTGTTTCATCTGCTTGTTTCAAGACTGCTCCTATTGCTTTATTCGATGCATTGGTTTGAAGGATAAAGGGTCTAGTAGGATCTGGCATTAATAATACCGGCATAGATGCAAATCATTTCTTCAGAATTTCAAAAGCGTTGTTCCGTTCAGTGGTCCAGTCAAATGGTTCCGTTTTCTTAGTGAGGTCGGTAAGTGGTTTAGCAATTGCAGCAAAATTTCCAATGAAATGTTGGTAGAAGTTCCCAAATCCAAGGAATGATCGGACTTGTTTGACTGTGGTAGGGACTGGCCAATCGGTGATACCTGCTAACTTTATTGGGTCCATCTGAATGCATCCAGGGGTGATGATCATTCCTAGGAATTCAACTTCCTGCGTGGCGAACTTGCATTTTTCAAGTTTCAGGAATAGATTGTTATCTTGTAACCGTTGTAAAATTTGTTTCGTCCGCTCCTCCAGCTGTTCTAGTGTTTCCGCACAGATTAACATGTCGTCCATGTAAATGATCAGCCATCCTTCATTGATCATGTCCCTAAAGTACTCGTTCATCATAGTTTGAAAGGTTGATGGCGAGTTGCATAATCCAAAGAACATTACGGTTGGCTCATAAAGCCCTCGATTGGTAAGGGGTTTAGGGTTGATAAGAGTTCCTAGGGTTGTCCCAGGGTTGCAAAAAAGGTAATAACTCCTAATTTAGAGTTTATGCTTCTCTAGTGTGCACTGAGAATGGCTGGCAAGGATGAACAACAACAAACTGATAACAACAAACTGATAACAACAACGACAACAACACAGTGATAACAACAACAACAACAACAACAACAACAACAAACAACACCTTTTTAACAACACCTTTTTAACAACAACAGCACCTTTTTAACACCTTTTTTACACCTGCCATGCATTCATTTCAAGTTCTTTTACCAACAGCATTGTAGAACATTCAAAATTGATGATAATACATTTTTTGATTGTTCACAGCAGTGTAGTGACTGTGAGTCACACTGTCCCCCTAACCCATGCCCATATCATATGTGAGTGTCTCAGCTACCTGCCTCCATTTGCTTCTTTTAGTTCCTTTTTATGGTGTGACAACAACTACATAAGCCTCATTGCTTTCCTAAAGGACCATCCCAGAGCAGCTACTTTTGACTGCCTCGTCCCTTTCACCTACCGCCCTCATTCATGCCATTGTCATGTGGCCCTTTTCCTGGACTAGCATTGTTGTTCTTACTTCTTTCTGCATACCTTGCCTTAAGCCACCTTGCTACTTACATGTGACTCACTGCAAGTTGCTCTCCTCCAATAGCTCCTGTCTATTTACTGTCTCGTACTCTGAAATATACATTTTCATGGGGAAAAAAAAAAAGTGAGAATGCACGATCTGGTGATCATCTCTTCTCCCCCAGCACCATATATAAAATGGTCGAAGAGCACATATATATGTGTTAGAAGACAGGCTTGTACTTGTAGACCTGGATCATGGCTAACAAGGGGTGCATGTGTATTATACTTGTGCGCTGCTGACAAGAACAGAAACTGGGATCTTCCAACTCTCCATTGAAGGCGTATACCAGCCTTTGCTCATGCAGAATCAGATGCCCTGAAGCATGTCTGAATTCCTAAGTGATAGACAACTCCTGATGCTTCAGTAAACTGACTTGCAACCTCCAAGAAGATCCAATCCCAATTGAACCTAGGTTGTGCAGATCATGCACACTGTGTTTAACCAGCATCTATATATGTTACAATTCTCTTTTCCCTTTGTTAATGGACCGCATCTACTTGCTACAAACCAATAGTTACACATTGGATGTTATCTCCTTTCATAGCTACCTTCACCTTTCCTTTCTCAGATAGCTATGCCTTTTCCCCTTTAGTTCTCATTGTTCTCTAAACGTATATAAACCCCTCTCATGTACCATAGTTCTTTAGTTCCAACTTAGTCGAATCATATCTACAACTTGAATGCTCTTTTGCTTGTCACCTCAACCGCTCTCCTTGCTCTCTCTCTAGCCTTCGTCATTGTCAGACTTAGTGCCTAGAACCCTTGTCCAGTGGCTGGGAACAGACCGAGACTCTGTTTGTCGCTGTAGACTTGGATGCTGAACAATGTTGTGGACATCAACCGTAACAATATATATGCCCTTTTCAGCCTATTCTAATCTACAGATGGCAGAATGCCTAGGAGCTGCAAAATCAGTCTCTAGTTTACATAAGTCCCAGGATGCTTGAACCATGAAAACATGCTAAAGTTATTTATTTAAATGCTCGCCTTCCAAAATTCAGCTCTGGAAATAACATCCAAGGCATAACTATGGATGTGTAACAAGTAAATGTAGTTCATTAACAAAGGGAAAAGAAGATTGTAACAGGGATTAGAAATTTAGGAACCTTTCAATCAAATTATTGGACTGGTTGAAACAGCATTGGGAAGAACACAAAATACTCCAACCAGTTTAGTGTACACTGGGATCTAAATAATCATGGAACATGGGTACCATCAAAGACCACAACAGAGGAGTTATTCAAAATCAGTGAAATGCTGATGGAGAATGAGAAGTTGTTGCTGGTTGATGAATTAGCAAGGAAGTTAGTTCTGGAAACTGGGGATGGGAGTGTAACAATGCTCTCTTTGCACAAAGTCATACCCAATTTGAGATCAAATGGATTGCAAGTAACAAGGGATGTTATTCAGCATACCCAGTTGAAGTCTGAAGAAGTACAGAAACCAAAGGAGTGTGATTCTAGCTGTGATCAGGCCTGAGGGGAAGGTTGACTCATTATTTTCAAAGATCAGAAGATCATTAGAGTCATAAGGCAATGACACTCCCTTATTGTTACAATATGGACTTTTTCTTTATTTTTCTCTATTTTATACAGAGGCCTATGGATGTATAATGGGACAACCCATGCCCCTTACCAAGGCCGAGATGCCTGATTACTACAAAGGAGATCCCTGAATGGTTGATGGATGGCTGCAGCAAATGTGGATGTACTTTTTATTAGCTAGAGAAATCCAGTTGGACCGAAAGATCTCCATTTGTCTTTATTGAATCAGGAAAGGAAAAGACAATAGAGCAGGAGATTGGGCAGGGGTTAAGCTCAAAGCAGTATAGGATGCAGATCAAGAATACCAGGACCAAATCACTAATGCAGGATGGCCTGACAGTCTATCATGGGAAGAACTAAACCAGGGGGAAAGAATGGAGAATGGACATGTTCTCCAAGAACCATTAAGGAACCAATTTCCCTTCACAAGTTGGACAGACTTTATGAATCAGATGCATGAGTTTTTCATGTCCACTGAAACACGGGAGAAAGCCACAGATGCCATCCTAACATTAAAACAAGGCAACACTATGATTGAAGATCATGTGGTTAGATTCAACACATTGGTACCACTGGTTGGATGGGATAACAGAGTGTTAATCTCTCTGTTCAAGCAAAACATCAATCCGGCATTAGGAAGGGACCTGATTAGACATGGAAACCTGGGAGACGACGCAACCTTGAAACAGATACAGGATTGAGCAATAGACTTGGCAAGGGCTTATAGAAAAGCAACAGAGACCTATGAACCCGATAAGCAAAAAAGTGCATATAAAGAAAGACTGGTTGCTAAGGATAGCAAACCAAATCAGTTTCAATACAGCACACCAACTATGTCCAAGGATCCCAATGCAATGGATGTGGACAAATCCCAATGAAAGTTCAATGGCAATTGCTATAACTGTGGCAAAGAAGGACATCTTGCACAAGAATGTCCTGAACCAAAAAAGCCCTGATGGAAGGCAAGATAAGTATGGATTGAGGAGCTCACCAAGGAGCAATGGAAAGAACTTGGAAAAGAAAAGGGTTTTGGCAAAAGCCAGTAGGTGAGCACTCAGCACTGCTGGCTAATAGAGTTTCGGAATCAGACAATGACTCTTGTGTAAATATACAAGGTTTGTTATATGAATATTCTTCTCATATTCATCAAATTCGAAACTTAAGTGTGAGCGCTGAACCCAGAATTAAGCAGTGGACTCCTGCTTGTGTGATGAGACGGATATGGCAACAAGACGAAACTGTTGCTATGGATTGTCTGAAAGGATGGGTTCATGAGAAGCATTTATCTGAGGTGACACCACAATTGTTGAAGGAACTGAATCAACAATCAGAATCGGAAGCAATGTGGAATCTAGCACAGTTGTGGCAACAAATTGTCAAGGCCTCAGGAAAGCAGGAAATGAATCTAAAAGGGATAATAACCACTATGGACACAGGATCCACAATTCCTGTTACAGCTTTAGTTCATTTGGGATGCACAGGATTGTGCATTAACAATGAGTTTGTGGAAAAACACCGGATGAACAAATGACACCTCATGCGGCCAGTATCAGTTTATAACGCAGATGGAACTTGTAACACTATGGGGAATATCAAGTATATGGTTCAGTTTAAATTGGAGACCATGAAGAAGTAATGGACTGCTGTGTCGCACAACTGGGAAAAATGGACTTGTTTTTGGGGCATGACTGGTTACAACTGCATAATCCAAGTATGAACTGGAAAAAGCAAGAAGTGACTTTTAGCCGGTGTCCAGGGACATGTTGGAATCAATCCAATGTGAGTGAACCTGAGGAGGAGGTAGAAGAAGCCAGATCCCTAGAAGATGGGGAACGTCTCCTTGCCATGCATATAAAACTGGAAGAATTAAAGCTACGACCACTTTCAACAGACATTGCAGCTAAAGAGGTGTTGGCTAGTAAGAAGTGGTCACTAGAAGAAACAGTACCAGGACATTATCTCAAATATCGAAAGGCATTTGAGAAGGAAACTTTTGATGAACTACCGCCAAGGCAGCCATGGGATCATGCCATTGAGTTCATTCCAGGAGGACAGCCGACGGATTGCAAGGTGTACCTGTTAAATAAAGAAGAATGGGAGCAACTGGACGAATTTCTCGAGGAAAACCTAAAGTCCAGATGGATAAGACCAAGTACTTCTGAACAGGCATCACCATTCTTCTTTGTCAAAAAAAAGGATGGTAAACTGAGACCAGTACAAGACTATCAGAAATTGAATGACATCACAAGGAAGAACTGATATCCACTACCCCTGATTGGTGAATTGATTGATTGGTTATCAAAAGCCAAAGTCTTTTCCAAAATGGACATTCAATGGGGGTATAACAACATTAGGATTAAAGAGGGCAATGAGTGGAAAGCGGCTTTCAAAACTCATTGAGGCTTGTTTGAACCCCTGGTTATGTTCTTTGGTCTTTGTAATTCCCCAGCGACGTTTCAGATGATGATGAACAACATCTTTAGGCAAGAGATTGCTGAAGGATGGGTTGTCATTTATATGGATGATATTTTGGTGTTTTCCCAGTCACAGGATGCACACATGATGCATGTTAATCGCATTCTAGCAAAACTGGAAAATCACAAATTGTCATTAAAACCAGAGAAATGTTGGTTCGATCAGCCTCAGATTGATTTCCTAGGATTAGTTATCAGTCAAGATTCTATCCAAATGGAAAATGGCAAAGTACAATGAACTTCAGCAGTTTTTGGGTTTCATCAACTTTTACCAGTGTTTTGTGCCTGGATTTGCCAAAACAGCGAAGCCTTTGACAGGTCTTATGGGCAAGGTTGAGTGGAACTGGACAGACCAACAGACTTTGGCCTTTCAGGGACTGAAAGACCTTGTGGCAAGGAAGGTAGTCCTCAAAATTCCCGATGACGATGGTCAATTTCGTGTTGAAGTAGATGCATCTGATTTTGCGATTGGCGGAATTTTGTCTCAGCAGAGCAAGGATGGTACATGGAGACCTGTGGCTTTTATTTCCAAGTCGTTAAATGAAGCAGAACGAAATTACGAGATCTATGACAAGGAAATGCTTGCAGTTATGCATGTGTTCTATGAATGGTCTCACTACCTCAAGGGTGCAAAAGAGCAGATTGAGGTTTTAATGGATCATCAAAACCTCACATACTTCCAAAAACCACAGAACTTAAATAGATGACAGGCACAATGGGTCACAGACTTGCAGGAATTCAACTTCGTCATTAAACACCGATCTGGAAAGTCTAACTCAAAAGCAGATTTATTGTCAAGAAGAGCAGGGCATGAAAAGGGACAAAATGATAATGAAGGAGTGATACTCCTGAAGGATCATTTGTTTGTAAGGATCTACAATGATGATCGGGCAATTGAAGACATCATTAAAGCAATTCAGAAGGTCTCGGCTTGGCAATGGGAAACTCAGGTTCGACAAGGCCTTGAACAGCAAGACCCTGACTTTAAAACCGAGAAAGGATTGGTTGAATGGAAGGGTCAAATTTATGTCCCGGCAGATGTGCGGATCAGGGGCAATCTAATTCAAATTCACCATTCCTGGGGGCATTCAGGGGTGGCCAAGACTGTGGAGAGTCTCACCCACAACTTCTGGTGGCCACAAATGCAAAAGGACATCGAGTGCTTTATACAAGGATGTGAAACATGTCAAAAGGCAAAGCCAAATCAACAGCCAAGGGCAGCACCGTTAATTCCAAATGAAATCCCTGAAGCACCATGAGAAGTAATCTTGGTAGATCTAATTGGACCATTGCCAGACTCAAAGGGCAACGACATGATCATGGTTGTGGTAGATCAGTTCACGAAAAAGGCATATTTCCTCCCAACAACATCATCAATTACATCGCAAGGAGTAGCTGTCCTGTTCAGGGACAACATCTTCAGGGAACATGGCTTGCCAAGAAAGGTTATCAGCAATCGAGGACCACAGTTCATCTCAAAGTTCATGGACAATCTATATGGGATCTTAGGAATACAGGCCAATAGATCCACAGCTTATCATCCACAAACCGATGGACAGACAGAACATGTTAATCAGGAAGTCAAGGAATTCCTGACAATGTTTGTCAATCATCAGCAGGATAATTGGAGTGATTGGCTTGCAGTAGCTCAATTTTGCCACAATGATCGGGTATATTCATCCACAGGGTTCTCACTGTTCTTCATGAACTATGGAAGACATCCCAACAAGGGGATGAACCTGCTGTACCAGCTGAAAACTGTTGTCATGGAGGAATTGGTCAAAGAAATCGAGGATGTTCATGCCAAGGCTAAGACCGCATTGGAAAAAACCACTGAAGCAATGAAAAGGTGGTGGGATGCTCACAGGACACTGGCACGAAATTATCAACCTGGTGACAAGGTGTACCTCAGCACGGAAAATTTGCCGACACTTCGAGCAACTAAGAAGTTAGACAGCAAGTTTGTGGGTCCCTTGGAGGTGATTTTGAAGGTTGGCAAGTCTGCATACCGATTAAAAGTCCCTGCTGCACGGAAGATCTACAGTGTCTTCAACAAAGTACTGCTAAAACCATATATTGCCCCGGCATTCCCCAATCAAATTGAAAAGGTTGCCAAATGCAAAGAGGCACAAATGGTGGAAGAGTCGGAGGATGATGAGTACAAAGTTGAAGAAGTCATGGATAGCAGAGTTAGTGGACGAAATGGTGGTAGATTGGAGTACCTGGTCAAATGGAAAAATTATCCTGTGGAAGAATCAACATGGGAACCAGCAGAAAACCTCACTAACGCTAAAAAGGAGGTTCAGAAATGCCATAGACAAAACCCAAGCGCACCCCGGTGATTGGCATCTACGGACTTACAGTTTAAAACCTGGCATAACTACACGGATACAAAGGCTCCCAAGCAGTTGTTTGGTTGGGAAGATGGCAAATTCGAGCATGACTACCTCAACAGATTAAAACAGAATTGGCAATGGTGGAAAGGCAACCACAAACTCATCTACGCTGAACCTGACACGGAAGGGGCATTCTCAAGAGACCTTGAGCATGGTGGGCTGGTTAAACCCACGCTTTATTCCCCTAGGCAGACCAACGCATGACTTCCTGGGATGTGAAGTCTTGAGGAGGAGGTCATGTTATGATATGGACTTTTTCTTTATTTTTCTCTATTTTATACAGAGGCCTACAGACGTATAATGGGATGCGAGCATACAGTGAGGGACCCCTATCCAGATATGGCAGGAGGATTATATAACCCAGGGTGGCTATACGATCAAGGCTATTAGGGGATATTGGGTGAAATGGTGTTCACAGGAAGGGACCAGGAGTCTGGGTAAGTCCAGACAGGTCTAGGAGATGGGTCTGGGTCTTGTTGCTGCTTGTGCATAGCCTTAGTGGCTGTGCAAACTGTGCGCACAGACCAGTGACTCAGGTATATAAGGTGTGCATTCTGTAGGTAGGAGTCCTTAAGACTCTAGATTGTTTCCTCCTTGTAGGTTACAGACTATTGTGTCTATTAGCTTTGTGTTACGAGCTCATGCTCAACACAAACCCACAAGTCTCACAGAGAAGGGAGGAGGATAAGAACAGAGAGAAGGAATGTTATTGAGACTACATTAGACAGAATCTAATGCCCATACAATGAGCATAAGATAAACTATCTTAAGTCTTGGGGAACCAAGACTACCTACAGCTGGTCTTATATACTATTCTACTAAGACCCCTTGCGACCCTTCCCACTGGCACCACTACAGCCTCAGTGACTCATACTGCTTGAGCGCTGCTTCCAGACCCTTGAGCGCTGCTTCTGGACTTCATCTATCTTTAGCGATGCTGTGCACCCTTGACAGTTCCACATGCGCCCATGGCCTAGAACCTTCCCCTCAGCCTGGCACTCCCACAGTCTCCGTCTGGGCCCTATTCCATGAGGCATACTGCTCACAGGCCTCCCGCGATCCCCAACAGGGAGTTGCTATTGCCATATCAAGCCGTCGAACATTGCCGCTGATCCCATGCCTTATTGGGGTGATGTACTGATGCGCTGATGTGATCTGCGCGCACTGCCACCCAGGGTTGCGATCTCCTTCCTAATATGTAGGTGGTTGGCCCAACCAACCATCGTCTTGTCTTCTAGTGAGCGCTCCCATGCGCTAACCCATGCAAAGTGTTCCTATAGTCCCTTCCATGATCCCAGATCATGTATAGATGTCTCAGAGTGGTCCCAGACCACTAGCAAGATAAAAAGAAGAAAAAGACGTGTTAGGATGGATTCCTAACACTTTGTCTCTATTCTATTTCTTCTCTGAAGCTTGTGATTGTGTCAAGGATTAGTCCTAACACTGATTAGGGATGTGATAATACTATGTAATAAAATCCTGGGCAGTTTAGAAGTCCACTTAGGTTCAGACATTATGGGATGAACACATGGACAAAAGAGAAATTGCCAGTATAGGATTGCTGGAGCTATATGGGATATTTAGCAGGATGCAGAGTTGACAGGAAAATGGTCAACAAAAGATAGGGTTTGCCACCTTATAGCTATGAGGATGCCAGAAGTTGTGGAAATTTGTTTTTCCTCATGTTACTTGGTCACAGTTCTCTGTGAGGGGGGGTCTTTGGTAGGATGGCCATGTGGTGGCTGTCCTCAGTATTGGCCAGCCTTCACACATCTGTTGCATGTGTTGGGACACCTAGTGTTGAGGTGAAGGTAAAGGAGGTAAAAGGAAACAAGATGAATGGAGGCAACACAAGGGAATCCAAGGGTTTACCAAATGAATGAGGCAAGGCAAGGATGACTGAGTATTGCAAAATGAATGAGTTTCCATTCTTTCTCTGAAACAACAGCTCAAGGGAAATTTTATTTTTTCTGGCATTTGATTTTTGGGCTCAAATAACCCAGTAAAGCACTGGGTCATCAAAAGCAAGCCAAGGAAAAGTGCCAAGTTACCAGGGCATTTATCACCCAGTATACACTGGGTTATCAAAAGCAAGTTAAAGCCTATAACAATAGGAGCCTTAAGCAAAGGCACTTAGGAAAAGACACTTAAGAAAGGCCAAAAGGATTGCAGTTGAAAGAATTGGATCAGGTGCTGGAAAAGTGGTCAAGATTTTGTCAAAAGTTATATGATCTTCAGTAGAGAGCTGGAACACTAAACCTCAACCACAGCAAACTTGATGGACAACCAAAAATATTCATATGTGATTGAAGCCTCTTTCAAAATTATTACAGAATAAATGACTGGAAGGTCAAAAGTGATTTATTAATGAATTGGATTTTTTTCATAATAATCACTTACTTGGTCAGCCAGAGAAAAGATATGACTTTAAAAATAAAATGTTATACCTGTCACCAAAGCAATGAGATAAAAGCATGAAATAAGAGTGAAAGGAACATACAAAGTTTTTCCTACATTATGTGAATTTTATTTGAATTTTGAGCTATATGTGTGAGGGGGGAGGAGGAGGAAAGAGTGTGAAGACAGCACACTGCACTTTTTTGTGCTTAGTCATGCTTATATAAATATATTAGTCAGGCTGACCAATTTTATGTCAGCATTAGCTCAGCACTATGGCACAGTTATCACATAATTTGTCAGCAATTACTCATTGGGACTTTTTGCAGGGTTTGTTTAATAGATATCATGTGAGTTTCTGGACTGTGGGAAATAAAATCATATGACATAATACAGGAAACACCATGTGACAATATTACAATGTGTGTGTTTGGAAAAAAGCTAAGAAAAAAACTGAAACTGAGGGTAGAAAAAAAAGCAGTGGCAAGGGAATGAGGTGAATCCAGCATTGGTGCAAGTGAGTATGTACATATATGTATCTATAACATATGATAGTGTAAATGAAAGTTGTAATATATGTACCACTACCAAAAAGTGGTAACTATGGTTGAAAAAAGAAAAAAAAAGATATATTAATTATTATTATTATTATAAGGGGTGGGAGAGGGTGGGAAAGCTTAATTCCATCAGAAAAAGTAAAGTATATTCTAAAATTGGATCTTACATTATGGTTCTTCCCCCCCAAAAAGCAATGAAACTAGCATGACAAGGGTTATCTGGGGGTCTCACCCCCCCCTAACTACCACGAGGGGTACATTCCTGGGTGAGATGTCGCGGTTAGCTGGGTTATGTAGTCACAACGAATACTACAATCAGGCAATGTACGAATTACAGGGTTTGTACACTGCGCGCGGCTATCCGCCCGGATTATTAAAGTCGTGGCTTAAGGGCCAGGTTCTAGATAAATGGAACAAACGATATGACTCTCTTTCCGTGAAAGCGGACGAGGGCGGGGAAAAGGCGACATTTGTCGTCCTTAAGTCCGAATTTAATCCGGTTCTTAATTATTTCAACACTAAAGAATTTAGTGACACTATTGTGTCATCGTGGTGTGCGTCCATGGAGACTTGGGCGCGCGGTGATCTCCCAGATGTGTATACGCAGGAATGGGAAATCGCTAAACAAGCGTTACTCGACGATGTTGGTCTTAGTTCCACCTTTGTCGACGAAGTTGTGACCTGCAAGGGAAGCGATGGAGGTCGTGAAGGTACTTTGGCCCTTGCCGATGTAACAAAGTTAAATTCGATGATGCGTGCGCGTTGGTTAGTGTCTCGTAAGCGAACAAAGAATTTGTTTGACTTGGCTAATACCTGGAAGTGCATTGTGCTCACTAGTATGGATCACAATCTGTTCAATGAACTTAACGAGTATAATCCTGACGTTGATCGGGCGCCATCACCCGTTGGGGATGGTACTGATGGTCTTTACCAGGAAACTGAGCAGTACTTGGACGGCAGAGCGCGCCATGGGACCAAACGGAACCGTGCTCTGGACTCTGCTCTGGAGTCAAGGAAGTGACCACGACCTGAGGGTGGTGAGTCATCAACTTCTGCGCGTACTCAATCTGCGTGGGGTCGACGAAACGTCTCTGACATAGTAATTGGCCCAACTGCTCCACCAGGACTAATCACTCATTATGTAACCAAGAAGGAAGACCCCCCTTCCGGACGACAAGGATAGTTTACTGTTCCTACTGGTCCTTCATTTTGTGATTAACCATTGTCTTTAGTATGCATTTAGACAAATTGGTCTTCAAAGTTATGAACGCATTGAAATGCGGATTTCTTAACGGCTCAAGGTATCGAACTTGTCAACGACACACCGACAAACAGCGTTCCCTAAACCCTAAACCGTGCGTTATTCTCCATAGCCGTATTACCCGGCCATAACTTTATGACTGACTTAATTTTCGCTGTTTTCGTTACTTAGCTAAAACCCTAAGTACCCTAACGCCACGTTACACGTCACGTGGTGGCTGTGTCCTCCCTTAGTAAGCATGGTTTGACTGTGGGATTTGATGCGCCATCAATAGTGATGCGCTTGATGCGCCTAACCGCCACTCTGCCAACTTAGGGTCCTGTGGACCCTAAGTGGGGGTGATCGGGGTCCTGCTCTTCTGAGCCGGGCTGGTGGGTCATACGCCATCTGGGGATAGAACTCCATTTGGTTAAATTGTCATTGGATGTAATGATGTAACGTGTGAATTGCTGCAAGGATGTTCCGGTCCGCGTTGATAAGGATCGGTTTAATCTCCGAGGTCCGCGGCTACGGCTCCCTTTCCCTTTGTCTCTATGCGGACAAAAATTGTATGGAAGCCTTGGCATGCACAGCAATTACAACAGCAATTTGTCTGAATGGAGTTTCTGTCTAAAGGATGGCATTTGATCGCCGTCAACAGTTGCAAACAGAAGCAAGGTATATATTCGCTGAGGGAATACTGATGAGCTCTAGCGAAATCTGTTCCAACCTCCCTATCAGGAGGCTACAGATTTATTCCCCAGATCTCACCGTCGACAACACTCGCCTCGACCTTTGGCCGAGGCTCGCGAACCCTAAAACCCTAAACCCTAAGATATTTTGAAGAGTATGGTTTGCTTGTCTGATTAGTTCGCAGAGTACTTGCCCCTGGATCTATGGGATAAGTGCGCAAGGGGAAAGTTATACTTGGACCAAACGACCGCTCATGGAAACATTCCAGATGCCATCCAGAACCACTTGCTCTTAGCTAACTTTGAACGGAAATGTCTAGCATCAGGGAGAGTAGCACAATGGTGTGAGCTGAAGATGCCAATGACTATCTGTGGATGGTCGTGTGGTATAGTTTGGGTTGAATGAAGATACGAGAAGGAATTGGAGATCAAATGTGTCAACCTGGGTGGGTTCATCACAAAAGGCTTAAATTCTTGCAGCAGCAACAGGACTGAGGTGGTCTGATTAACAGACACTCATACTCAGTCTCGGATTCGGAACAAAGACTATATGTTACCTGATTAACAGACACTTGTGCTGTAGCTAATCAGTAAACTATATCTAAAAATAATAAAGTTCTCTCACCTCAGTCTCGGATTCAGAACGAAGACTGAGGTGCACAATTAAAATTGCACGGAAAAGAAGAACGTGTTAGGTAAGCAAGTAAATAAACTCCACCTTACTCAACTGGAGTAAGAAATATTATCAAAAGAATGACATACATATTCCAACATGCCCACTCAGGTGAGTTAGGCGGAAAGTGGACCCATGCATTCCATGAATCACCTGTGCTTCTCATATGAAAGGGACTTGGTGAAAAGATCTGCATTTTGATCATTTGTAGGGCAGTACATGACATTGATTATCCTTGCTTCTTGAGCATCATGAATGAAATGATATTTGACGTTGATGTGCAGAAAGTAGACCCATGTGTTCCATGAATCGCCTGTGCTTCTCATGTGAAAGGGACTTGGTGAGAAGATCTGCATTTTGATCATTTGTAGGGCAGTACAGGACATTGATTATCCTTGCTTCTTGAGCATCACAAATGATATGATATTTGACATTGATGTGCTTGGTTTGATCATGAGCAACAGGGTTTTTAATTAGTCAAATGGCAGGCTGATTATTGACATGAAGAGAAATTGGTTCTTGAATGGGAAGGCTGATCTTAGAAAGGAATGAACAAATCCACATTTCTTCTGGAGCTGCACAAGCTGCAGCTATGTATTCAGCTTCTGTAGAGCACAGTTGTTGCTTGCTTTTTTGAGGACCAGCTAATTGGAGCTCCAGAAAGGAGTGTGATATAGATTTCCAATCAGTTGGATCTGTTGAAACAATCTGAAAAGATTGTGATAACATTTCAGATCACTCTGATTTAACTGATCTTATCTTATCTGTCCCAGAATAGTCTGTTCCCCTTGTAGATAATATAATGATGGGACAGAAGTATCTTTGACAGATATTATAGAGTTTGACACATGTCATACTCAGACAATAAGTGCACCATGTGTACAACTGTGCAATGCTGTGTTGCACACAGCACTGAACACAGTAATGACTGCACATTACCAAGTGCAATATAAATCATCAGTCAGCAATACTAATATTGCTGACCTCATGCATGTAGATAGATAGTATATATACCTGTGTATGTAGTCATCAATCTACAGTTCAGTTCTCTGCTCTACTAGGTGATCACCACAAGTGGACCTAAGTGATAAACTACAGCTACAAGTGAGTATTTACTCACCAGCTCTACCCATTCTACTGTGCCCCTGTCATGATCTGCTTTGACACTGTTGTCAGCCTTGAAGTGACTGATGGTGAACTATATACTAGTACTTAGTAGAATGGACCCCCCCAGATTAGTAATGGGAACCAGGAAACATGGACTTGCATGAATGGCACATACATAGTTAGAATCATTGCATGCCAGGCCCGGGAATGACTCTGGCAGTTTGGCAGGGCTATCATGGTTACAAGCCAGGGATGTTCTTAATACTGCCTCTTCGATGCCAAGAGACAAGCCTGAGTTAATCCTCCAGGCTACCGCCATCCCCTGTCGCCCGTGGGTTAGTACGTAGAGAGCCTGAGACTGACCTCGGTCCCCTTGGACCTTGCTACCTCTCCCCCATCGGTGGGAAGACCGAGGGGGATCGGGGGCCATGTTAACACTATGGATCTGAGAAGTGCGCAAAAATGTAATGATGTATTGCGTTCGGTTGGGTACTTGACCACCGGAAAAAAAAAATTAATAAACCGCGACTTGGCCATGATGCTATTTATGTTATATTCTAATCCACGTCCATCTCGCTAGGTCCATCTGGTCCCTTGTCTTGTTTCTCATTTTTGTCCTTATCATCATCCTCAGGCTGTTGTTGTTGCTGCTGTTGTTCCTTGGGCGTACCCGTACCACTCCCAGCCGCGGAAGGCGGCACAGGTGGTTTGGGCTTGGGCCGCGTCAGAATTGGGATGGCGAAGTACACCACCTCATCCTTCTTCTTCTCCATCTCTGCTGCGGTCAAGACCGGATCGACATTCTTGGGTTTCTCCGCCTGCCTCGCCACCGTGTCCTCTAGCCACTTTTGGACATTCGCCACCTTTTCCACTACACGCTGCTTGTCTGCCGCATCGAGATGCGCATACTTTTCATCGGTAGAGGTCGCTTGGGTGAGGTACGTGTTAAGGGTCTCCCTCAGTGCAGCGATAGACTTGGGCCGATCCTCTGCCTCGCGGTACCGAGCCGTGATGGGGTCACCGAGCTTCTTGAGTGCGTCCAGGCGGGAGACATACGCCGATTTGACCGCGTCCTCGCCTTCTTCGCTGTAGACCCACTCCTCGGCCTCTGCCAACGCGGCCAGCAACGGCTGCTTTTCAGCCGCCTGGACATAAGATGCGTACCGATCGTCGAGCTTGCCCCGCATATCATACACATACTCTTCGAGGGCATTCTTCCTATCCTCGGTGTCCTGCACGAGTTTGTCACTCGCATGCATCTGGTTCTCGAGCTCCCGCAAGCTTTCGATGGTAGCCTTGTCCAGGGAACGGTAGGAAGCTTTGAATGGCAGGTCTTTTTTGCGCACGATACGTTTCTTTTTAGGAGGTGCGGGTGATGCGTCCTGGGCAGGGGGAGTCCCATCCGTCCCTGGAGCCGCACCCGAGTCGACGTCCATCGCGGAGGGCTCCTCCTTCTCCTCAATCTCTTCAACGTAGGCGCTCTCAAATGACAGCACGCCGTGGGTATTCAGTCTAGTTTTGACCTTGACCACTGTCGGGTCTCCTTTCGGGTCAACGGGTACCTCTGCAACGGCAAGCTTGGCGATTGCGGCATCACCTCCCGTCGGCAACAGCTCGCCCGGTTCTGCATAGACGGCATCAACCTCAAAGGGACCTCTCCTGTAGAACGAGAGGACTTTGGTGGACGGGATGGCGTTGGCCTTTGGGAATACGAGCAACTCTGTCTCGTCATCCAGGTCTGAGGTAATAGGGGCCCATTGAACCTTGAGCGGGTAGAGGGCTATATCGTGGACGTGGAACTCGCGAACTCTGAAGACGGGAGACAACATGGCACATGAAAAGGTGGCACCACGTGCGACTGCCTCATCCTGGTTGAGAGTAAAGGAGAGAGGACGGCCAGAGAAAGCTTTTTGGATATGGGCACGGACTGAGGGAACACGTGTGGTGCCGCCGACGAGCTCGATGGATTCGATTTGGTCGAGAGAGAGCTGGGAGTCTGCTAGGGCACGGTGGATGACAGGCTCTATGCGGGCGAGAACGGGCTCGATGAGAGATTCGAGCTGTTCGCGGGTGAGTCTAGAGGTAGCGTCGATGTCGTTCATGATGGACTCGACGGCAAGGGGAGCTTCTATATTTGCAGACAGAACCTTCTTGAGCTTCTCGCAGCCAGCGGCGAGTCTGAAGGTTGCTTTTGCGCTGGAGAGGACGTCAATCTTGTACTTTGACTTGAATTCTTCTGAAAAGTGCTTGAGCAGGGCATAGTCAATGTCGCGACCACCCAGGTTACGGTCATATGCGGTGGCCTTGACGTCGAGACGACCTTTTGAAAAGGCGACGATGGCGACAGACATGGCCGAATGACCGACGTCGATAAAGGCGATGTGACGAGGGTTTTCGGGTTCTGGTAGGTCTGATTTTGTAATACCATAACCAAGGGCGATGGCGGTAGTGTCATTTATGAGACGCAGGCAGTTGAGGCTGGCGATGGAGGCGGCATCGAGGAGGGCACGACGCTGAATGTCAGAGTACCAGCCTGGAACTGCAATGACGACGTCTGTGACGCCTGTTCTGAGCTCCTTTGCGGCAGTGTCACGCAGCTTGCCGAGGTACATGGCGGCGAGCTGTGTGGAAGAAAAAGTGTGACGCTCGCCGAGGTAGGTGACCTGGAAGGGCGATGAGTGATATCGGTGGGCATCGGAAAGGATCTGAGCATACCTCTACGCCGAGGGTACCTTGAGCGTCTACGAGGAGGGCATTGATAAATTTTTTTTCTGTCTGAAGGATCTCTGGGTCGAAAGGGGTACGACCGATGAGACGTTTGAGAGAACCGATAGTGTTTTTGAAGTTTGAAGTTTCTTGGGTCTTTGCAGATTCGCCGATAGCGCGCTGCTTTGGACCGAAAGCGACGAGGGACCTGGGGTGGATGAGAAAAGTGAGTGGAGTGGAATGGGGTGGGAGGACTTACGGGGTGGCCCTGTTTGAGACTTCGTTTGCGATGATATCGATGCCTCTATGGCGAGCGACACCTATCTGGGGAGGGATGAGGGAGATGACAAGAATTGTGAGGAAAAGGCGAACCTTTGAATGAAGAGAGCCCAAGTCGATGCCCACGACGGCCATTGCAGAGATGAAATTTGAAAATTACAGTTTGTCAACCGCTTCGGAAGTTTCCACAAAGATTTGGAGCTCCGGTTTCACTGCCAGTGCCATGGCCCACGACCTCGACATTCTTCGGCAGCTGAAAGACGTCATCAAAGGCGGCCAGCATCGCTTTTATCAGGCAACCCCTCAGCCAAACGCTCTCGCCGCTCTCTACCAGGGTCACTTCCCTCTCCCATGGCCCCCATCCCCTGCCATCACCACTCTCTCTGCTCCTCCTCCTCCTCTTCCTACTCCTCCTCCTCCTGCCCCTCCTGAACTTGACCCTCCTCCCTCTCGTCGTCCCCTCAGCGCACGCCTCAGCGACCCGTACCCTGAATCCACAGACAGAGACACCTATCTTTCCTCCTCCTCCCCTCCTCCTGCCTCCACAACCTCCCTTCCGCCTCCTCCGCCTCCTCTTCCTCCCCTACCTGCCATCGACAGCCACAACCGTGACAGAGATAGGGAAATGGATGGTATCCGCCCTCCTCCGGTAAAACGCGCTCGCGACGACTCATACGTGGCTGGAACTGCCTATCACCACTACGGCTATTCTCATCCCCACACCTATCCTTCCCCTTCTCCTGCCCCACTGCCCGCACCGACTGCTATCTCTTCTTCTCCTGCTGCTGCTGCTACTGCTACTGCTACTGCTGCTACTGCTACTGCTACTACTGCTACTACTGGGCACTCTGCAGCATACGACCGTGACAGGGAGAGGGACCGCGACCGCGACCTCTACCGAGATCGTGACCGTGACCGCGACCAATACAGGGATAACAGAGACCGCGACCGCGACAGAGAGCTGTACAGGGATAGAGAGAGAGACCGCGAACTCTATCGGGACAGGGACAGGGATTTGGGCCGGGACGTTGGCAGAGACACGAGGTACCCCGACAGACCGCTGCCACCGCCATTGCCATCACTTGCGCCCCCACCTCCACCTCCTCCTCCTCCAGCGGCCTACTATGACCGCGAAAGAGAGAGGGAGAGGGAGCGCGAGAGGGATCTCCATCCTCGCGACCTTCGGGACTTTTCTAGAGATCTACACCCTCGCGACATCCACACCCATCCTCGAGACGTCCACCCACG
This sequence comes from Amanita rimosa, assembly GCA_023014395.1. NCBI lineage: Eukaryota > Fungi > Basidiomycota > Agaricomycetes > Agaricales > Amanitaceae > Amanita > Amanita rimosa. The sequence continues at coordinate 38,639 of JAEBUO010000087.1, forward strand.
CGATATCCATCCACGAGACACTCGCGATCTCCGCGACCCCCGTGACATCCGGGACATTCGGGACACTAGAGATACGCGAGATATGCTTCATCCTCGTGACGTTGCCATCCCTCGAGATTCGCGCGATCTACCTCATTTACACAACCACAATCATACCAGTAGTCGCGATTTCCACACCCGGGATCGTGACCTCCGGGACCCTCGTGACATCCCCCTCCCTCCTCCCCGCGACATTCCTCGCGATATCCCCCGTGACATTCCGCGCGACTTGCCCAGAGAGCGAGAACGAGAACGAGAACGAGAAAGGGTCGATAGAGGTGACAGGGACCGTGAACGATCGTACCTCCCTCTCCACCATCCTCCGGCGCCGGCGTCGGCTCCTTCCTCGACCTTGGGTTCTTCTCCAGCACTAGCTCCACCGCCACAGCCTGCTCCCCCTCCTCTCCAACCATCATCATCTTCTCTGCCACCCCTCCCACCCTCGTCATTGTCTATATCTTCTGCTACAGACAGGGAGAGGGAGAGGGAGAGGGAGAGAGAGAGAGATAGGGAGAGAGATAGAGATCGGGACCTAGCAAGGGATAGAGACAGGTATCTGGACCGCTATATTGACAGGGAGAGGGAAAGAGAAAGGGAGAGGGAACGGGAACGGGAACGGGAAAGGTATCTTGATAGAATCGACAGGGAGAGGGATAATCGCCCAAGATACACCGGTCCTCCTCCGCCGGCAAATTCGGGTCTTCCTCCTTCCTCTGGTGCTTCGTCTGGCGGTGGTGGATTTGGCTACGGGGGCGTCCCTCCTGCTCCTGCTCCTCCCCTTCCTCAACAACCAGTCGGAGGTTATCGTGACTTTAGCTTCAGGGATCGGTTGGAACCCAGAGACCCTCCTCCTCCTCCTCGAGACCTGCGCGACGTTAGGGATTTCCGGGACACCAGGGATTTGCGTGAAAGGGACTTTCGAGACAATAGAGATTTCCGCGACAGCAGGGATTTCCGGGACAACAGGGACTTTCGAGATCGGGATCTGCGAGACTTTCGTGAACGTGATTTCCGGGAGCGCACTGGCAGAGAACGGGATGGTAGGGACAGGGAGAGGTACATGCCTCCTCCCCCCCTTCCTCCTCCTCCATCATCGTTACCACCTTTAGCGGGATCGAATCAATCTGGGCCGCCCGCCGCCATTCCCACAACAAAAACGGTAGCAGCAGGGACGACGGCTCCGACGGGAGTAGGAGTCTCGAGACCGTCCTCAGTCGCGTCCAACACCGCTACCAATAGCAACAGGGTTGCATAATTTAACAAAAAAAAGAGAGAAACGCAAGAATTTTGCCAGTTTTGGATACAGTGCGATATATAGGTGATTTGATCTTTTTTTTTTTTTTGCGTATATACAAGGACAGTTGCACATGGTTATACATACATACGTACATTTCAGAAGTTCCGCAATGTATCGTAATCCACAAACTAGAAATGAATTGCTTGGAAAACCCCTCCGTAGAGAGTCGGTCCACCACAAAGGCAGAGGGGTCCGCGTATGGAGTTTCTGCTGCATTTTGTTCGTCTTTACTCCCCTCCTGTATTTTAGGTATGCCTATGCATGCGAAAAAAACAAAAAAACAAAAAGATCGCTTGAGTAACTGCGCGAGCTGTGACTCGTGTGTGTCACAGTGTAACCCACCGGCAAGCCTTTTGTTGCGATATGGCCGACGAACCCACCCAGATTTCCAAAAAGTGCAAAGGACTTAGGAACAGGCTGAAGAAGATGTTGAGATTAGGGAGCACATCCCACATCCGCCCGAATTCGCCTGCACCCTTTGTTGCTTCGCCAGCTGTAGTTCCTTCGTCTCCAGTCATGGCTTTCACCCCACTCACTTCTTCGCCTCCACCCATCGACGAACCTGCGCTTGTTTCTGCACCTCCAGCCATCGCTGAACCTGCAGTTGAACCCGCGTCACCAGCTGATCTTGTACATCCAGCTGATCCCGCGCCTCCAGCCGATCCCGCTCCAACGGTAACAATCACACCGGAAGAAGCTGCGAAACTCAGAGCCAAATACACTCACTTCCGTATCCTCGTCATCGGTAGGGCAAATGCTGGGAAAACGACGCTGCTCAAGCGGGTCTGCAACGCAAAAGAGGATCCAGTTTACAATATCGTACGCTATCGGCTTTGCTTGAATGATCTCCGTCTTATCGTTTTCTGCTGACAGATAAACCCAACTGATGAGGTACTTACTTGACAATATTTGTGAATTTATCTGATCATGACACTATTTTGACGCCATAGCGAGGGATCCATAACGTTCGCGATGAGTTTACCTTCAAGAGCAACCCAGGGTTCATTTTTCACGATTCTCCTGGATTCGAGGCCGGGGGGGAGGAGGAATTGAAGGCCGTAATGTCTTTTATTGATGACAAAGCGAAGGCCCGGGATGTAAGGGATCAAATCCATGCAATTTGGTGCGTTTTACCCTCTTCCTTGACACAGTCCAAGTCATAATGCATCCAGGTTTTGCTTCGAGCCGGATGTATCTCGCCCATTGTTAGAATTGGAGTCAAAGTTCTTCAACCAGCAACGACCAGGAAATGGTAATCTCATTTAATAGGTTCCAACCTCTTCGTCGCAGCTAACCAGACGCAGTTCCAGTTGTGGCAATTTTCACAAAATTCGATGTCCTAGTCACACGAGTCTATGATAAAAATAAGAATGGGAACGAAAACCTTGATGCTGCTCGTGTAACATTGGAGGAGAAATTTGAAAAGCCACTCCGGGGTTATGACTATCCTCCCCGTGCTTATGTGCAGTTTGAGTGTATGTTTCTCTCTTGCTACAGGATACTGGGGCTTATTCTGCATCTAGCTATTAATGAGGATGACAGTAATCATCAAGAACAAGTAAAGGAGCTAATCAAACAGACAACAGCATCAATTGACAACTTGGCACTGAAGATGCTGTTTGTCACTGTCCAACAGAATAACCTGGAGATTTGCATTGAATGTGCAGTGAACAAGTCCATTTTCATCTCACCCATTATTGCTTTACCTCATTCTCTATTTCAGGTATGTCTTTAGGAATACAACCATGGTGGGATATTTCTGAATACTTGAGGATCTACTAATGCTGAAATGAGCCAAGTCTTCCTTGATCCTCTCAGTGGCAACTTGGTTTGGACATTGCTATGATACAGTAAGTAATCAGATTGAATAAAGCTTAGGAGCCAAGGCTGAGGTCAGTAAGAACAAGGTAATAATAGACACAGAGTCATTGCACTTGATACCCATCTGAATTGAAGGATGTAAGCATTAAAACATCATTGACAACTGATGCTAATAGAGTTATTTAGTATGTGGGTGTCACAAAATGAATATGGGACTATACTTATTTTGCAAATCCTTAAGGGAAATGAGGCAAGAATTTCAGTGTGATCAGAAAAGCTTTCTTACATGACTTTCATAGGAGGTAAGACATAAAACAAGTAACAACATGAAACCTTGGACATGATATTGCAATCAGAATGTGAGTCATGAATATCCTGTATTTGATCTATCTTGCTCATATTGTGTCTGTAAAATGACATTTAGCTGGTGAATAACTGTAGATGTCCTGAGCTCAATTTCAATGGCTTACATGGTGCTGTGAAATTGCATACAGAGAGTGAGTTGCTGTGGATGTTCTGAGCTCAATTTCAATGGCTTATATGATGCTGTGAAATTGCATCCAGGATGTGAGTTGCTGTGGATGTTCTGAGCTCAATTTCAATGGCTTACATGTTTCTGTGAAATTGCATCCAGAGAGTGAGTTGCTGTGGATGTTCTGAGCTCAATTTCAATGGCTTACATGATGCTGTGAAATTGCATCCAGGAAGTGAGTTGCTGTGGATGTTCTGAGCTTAACTTCAATGGCTTACATGATGCTGTGAAATTGCATCCAGTTGGTGAGTTGTTGTGGATGTTCTGAGCTTAACTTCAATGGCTTACATGGTGCTGTGAAATTGCATCCAGTTTGTGAGTTGCTGTAGATGTTCTGAGCTCAATTTCAATGGCTTACATGGTGCTGTAAAATTGCATCCAGGAAGTGAGTTGCTGTAGATGTTCTGAGCTCAATTTCAATGACTTACATGGTGCTGTGAAATTGCATTCAGAATGTGAGTTGCTGTGGATGTTCTGAGCTCTCAATTTCAATGGCTTATGAAATTTGACTTACATGGTGCTGTGAAATTGCATTCAGAATGTGAGTTGCTGTGGATGTTCTGAGCTCTCAATTTCAATGGCTTATGAAATTGCATCCAGCAAGTGAGTTGCTGTGGATGTTTTGAGCTCAATTTCAATGGCTTGCATGGTGCTGTGAAATTGCATCCAGGAAGTGAGTTGTTGTAGATGTTCTGAGCTCAATTTCAATGGTTTACATGGTGCTCTGAAATTGCATTCAGGATGTGAGTTGCTGTGAATGTCCTGAGCTCTCAATTTCAATGGCTTACATGGTACTATGAAATTGCATCCAGTTTGTGAGTTGCTGTGGATGTTCTGAGCTCAATTTCAATGGCTTACATGGTGCTGTGAAATTACATCCAGGGAGTGAGTTGCTGTGAATGTTTTGAGTTCAATTTTAATGGCTTACATGGTGCTGTGAAATTGCATTCAGGATGTGAGTTGCTGTGGATGTTCTGAGCTCAATTTCAATGGCTTACATGTTGCTGTGAAATTGCATCTAGAGAGTGAGTTGCTTTAAATGTTCTGAGCTCAATTTCAATGGCTTACATGGTGCTGTGAAATTACATCCAGGGAGTGAGTTGCTGTGAATGTTTTGAGTTCAATTTTAATGGCTTACATGGTGCTGTGAAATTGCATTCAGGATGTGAGTTGCTGTGGATGTTCTGAGCTCAATTTCAATGGCTTACATGATGCTGTGAAATTGCATCCAGAATGTGAGTTGCTGTGGATGTTCTGAGCTCAACTTCAATGGCTTACATGATGCTGTGAAATTGCATCCAGTTGGTGAGTTGTTGTGGATGTTTTGAGCTTAACTTCAATGACTTACATGGTGCTATGAAATTGCATCCAGTTTGTGAGTTGCTGTATATGTTCTGAGCTCAATTTCAATGGCTTACATGGTACTATGAAATTGCATCCAGTTTGTGAGTTGCTGTGGATGTTCTGAGCTCAACTTCAACGGCTTACATGGTACTATGAAATTGCATCCAGGATGTGAGTTGCTGTAAATGTTCTGAGCTCAATTTCAATGGCTTATGTGATGCTGTGAAATTGCATCTAGTTTGTATGTCACTTTCTCCCCTCTTTGTCTGTTTTCTCAAGAAGCATTGGATAGGCAGACAAGATTGAATCATTTCTGATGGTTCACTACAATGTATACATTGTCCATTCTTTTACCCTAGTTTTTATATGACTAATTCTATTCAGACACCTTCCTTACCCGCTTTTGCAGGTTTAGTTGATGCCATTCTTTATGTTTGACTTATATTTCTCACTGCACATGATCAGCAATTCTCATTTGCTTGGAAAACTCCTTCTGGCATGTGCAGCAAGGTTCCACTGCTTCCAATGGTTTCTGCATGGCCTGGGACTTATATTCAACCATGGAGATGGATAAAATTTTCACATCAAAATGGAAAAATGATTGGTTCACTATTCAGTATTCTCCATCTGAAGTAGAGTGCAAGGAATTTATAAATGTCATTCTTAACCATCTCCTCTGTAAGTACACTTTTTCTCTTCTCCAAACACATTATCCATTCTTCCAGGCCATCCAGGCCATCCCAAACCTGTGGTCTAGCTTTAATTTACTGTTCTATATTGAGAGTTTAGTTTTCATAAGATAGTCTTTGACAAGATGATTGCAATGATATATGTTGATAGGTGTTTGTAGGATTGATGTAGGCTAGGAAACCCTAGATTAACCCTAATGAACCTTTGGACAGACACTCACTGCTGACAACTACTAACACACTGGTGTCCAACTTGGATGGACATTCACTAGTGGCTCACTGGTGTCTGACTTGGATGGACACTTTAGGGTTTAGGGTGGTGACGATTCCTCAAGAGAGGAAAGAGTGTGTCGATGGTGGGCTGTAGGAATGAATACCAGTCTCTTCTCCAGAGACTGAATATTTTGCTAGAGCTCATCAGCATTCCCAGAGCGAATATATACCTTGCTATTGTGTGTACTTGTTGGTGTCAGATATTTTTGCTATCTCTGAGCATTCACACAATAACTCCATCTTGACAGATTGCTGTACATGAAGGCTGCGCATGCCAAGGCTTGTCTGGCTGACCTGTCCTCATGGGGAAGGAGAAGCCAGAGGCCATAGCCAAAGACCACAGGAACCCAAAAGGGGTACGTTATCAATTCAGACCAATCTATCCTTGCAGCATCCCCACTTAGCCATGTTTCATGTCAAACAATATATCTAGATGGAGCTATTAGGCTATGCATTCAAGATAGCAATTGGACCAGTGGAGCAAACCCTGTGACCAGGTCATCAATCAGTGTTCCTAGTCATCAGACCAAGAGACAGATCATGACTCACTGATCAGGTAAGCAAACCAGTTCAAAAGCAGGCACTCATTGCATCAGCAGATCCACAGTCAAACCATGATTACTAAGGGTTGATAAGAGTTCCTAGGGTTGTCCCAGGGTTGCAAAAAGGTAATAACTCCTAATTTAGGGTTTATGCTTCTCTAGTGTGCACTGAGAATGGCTGGCAAGGATGAACAACAACAAACTGATAACAACAAACTGATAACAACAAACTGATAACAACAACAACAACACAGTGATAACAACAACAACAACAACAACAACAAACAACACCTTTTTAACAACACCTTTTTAACAACAACAGCACCTTTTTAACACCTTTTTACACCTGCCATGCATTCATTTCAAGTTCTTTTACCAACAGCATTGTAGAACATTCAAAATTGATGATAATGCATTTTTTGATTGTTCACAGCAGTTTCCCAGTTCTCTGGAAACTCTGAAGCAGGCTTAATAATTTATCCAAATGTTTTCCAAAATAGAGACTACAACTTGAATTTGTCTTATAATTATATAGCAAACAGCACATATACTAATGCTAATAATGCAAACTGAGCATGCAGGCATTAAACAATAAACAAAACCAGGAGGATGCAGATGCATGAGCTGTGCAAGTGAATGGTTGGCTGGTTTTGTATGCTTACACATCTTGGATTACATGTGGAATATGACATATAAATCACATTCAGCCTATCCACTTGCAATCCACCTCCCACTTAAGAGTTAAGAGTTAGTTTTATTTCAAAGCTGGTGCTAATTAGTGTTTGTGAAGTTTGTCTCAATCTCTTGTAGTACTGGATGTGAATCCTTACTAGATGATGAATGTACTTCATACATTTTAGTCATACTCTGTTTAACCAGATGGTGTGTGCTGCTGCTCAACAGTATTTTTATTTGTAATATTGTACATGGTTGAAGCATTGCAGTGGTGCATCTGACCATTCTGAAAGTATAGACAAGATGTGTGCAGTCATTTTTACCTGACTTTTGTCTAAATTGCACAAATCTGTAACTTGAGTGGACAGCATTTGGTCAAAGCAATCAAGTAGAGGAAGATGCAGATGATCCAGCTAAGCTGGACAAATTTTAGGTGGTGAGTCTGTGATGTTGATTTAGCTGCTAGCAATTCTGGAATGTTCAAAAGACACAGCAGGTGCCAGTGGAGGACAAAGAGAGCCAGATGCCAGATGATCTAGCTAGGCCAGACTAGGGCATGGTTAAAACATCATGATCAAGGTATCTGGCTATCCAAAACAATTCCAGCCCAGTGCATAGACATAGGTGCATGGGTGCTGTAGTGGATACAGTCATTGATGCTAAGTTAGTGTTACAATATGGACTTTTTCTCTATTTTTTTCTATTTTATTCAGAGGCCTATGGACATATAACAGGATGTGAGCATATGGTGAGGGACCCCTATCCAGATACGGCAGGAGGATTATATAACCCAGAGTGGCTATACAATCAAGGCTATTAGGGGATATTGGGTGAAACGGTGTTCGCGGGAAGAGACCAGGAGTCTGGGTAAGTCCGGACAGGTCTGGGAAGTGGGTCTGGGTCTTGTTGCTGTGTGTGCATAGCCTTAGTGGCTGCGCAGACTGTGCACACAGACCAGCGACTCAGGTATATAAGGTGTGCATTCTGTAGGTAGGAGTCCTTAAGACTCTAGATTGTTTCCTTCTCATAGGTCACAGACTATTGTGTCTTAGCTTTGTCTCTAATCTATCTTCTTCTCTACAAAGCTTGTGATTGTGTGAGGATTAGTCCTAACATAATCTAGAGTCTTCTTATCACACCCTTTGTCATTGGTCACAGTGCAGAGCAAGTCTTGCTCATTGTCGCAGACAGTGACAAAGAGAGTCTCACTTTTTGACAAACCATCTGACTCTGTACACGTTACAGCACGTGTCTACAGACAGCCTCGAGGAATCTAGGCAACATCAACACCAACAGTAGATAGCCTCATCTTACCATTGTAAGGTGACTACAGCCAATCGGCTACTGGCAATAAAACAGTACTAGACAAGAGCTTGGAGTGCACTGTAGTTGACCAGGCAGGGTCTTGCAGGTACCAGCACTAGTATTGCAGAAAAGGGAGTGGAACTCCTGAAGAAAATCCATTTGTGTGTTGTGTACCAAGGAGAACAGTCTGAGAATACCAATCACATATCAGATCTATTGATCTGAGCATGAGGACATCTCAGTGAAGCCCCAGGCACCACACATCTGGGTCACTTGTTGGAATTAAATCGAAGATTCGAGTGCAGGTGCATTATTGACTGCATCAAATAGTGGTGGTATTAGGAAGTACTACTATGGAAGAAGAGTCGACATCCCTCTACTTGAGGCATCATTGGAATTGCAGATCTACAGAAGATCAAACAAAAAAACGGAATGGCAGGGCTATTCAAATTCATATTGCCAAGGGCCAACATGACCCTTGTTCAGATCGGGAAAGCGTTCTCAATTGAATGGGCACAGGGATGTGCAGAAGAAAAATCATCCAAAACAGTACAAGTCCGGACCAACAACCAGCAATGTGATGCTCATGTACAGGCATGGAGGCTCTGGGTTAAAGAGCAGAGACAGCTTCAAAAGGAATTGAAATGTCAAGAAAAACTAGCAGCATGGTGCGCTGAAGAAGTGGCCATCAAGGAACAGGAAGACGCGTGGCAAGAATTGCTAAAAATACGCCATGAACAATTGATGCAAAAGCACCAGTTCAGGGAACTGGAACAACAGATTTCCAGGGAGAGAAAAACCCTGGAAGATGTCCTAAACCAGTTAGAACCAGGGTCAGCAATACGGGAGGCATTGTTCAATACACCATCAAATATTGAATTACTGCTAATTAGTTTCAATGTCTACACATTGAAACATGATGGCCTGGTGTTAACTACCAAAGAATGAAATCGGTTAATGCATGCCCTAAATGGAAATATAGAAGGAGCAGTGGAAGTTCATTGCTGATATAGCAATTTTTCCATTCATCCTGATATCCCTGGATACTGTTATCTTAGTATGATCAAAGTACAGTATTGGAATCAATACAATTGGCCCGCTTATCCCCAGATATTTGAACTGGTGTCATGGGACCCCAGGTTAAGAAACACCAGAGTGTGAATCACCATTAGACCTACTCAGGGGGTCAATAACTGTTACCATGTGGAACCTTGCATGAATGGGCTCCAAGCTTGGAGATATATGTTCTTTTTGGAACAAACGGGATCTGGAAATAAAAAGCTAGGCGCCTTTAGGATGACAGGTGCTATACTTGGAAATCTGTATAATGCCTTAATGGGATGGCGAACGGCCTGGCAGGAGGATGATGAAATTCCAGCCCCTGCAGGATCCGCTCCGGCGCAAATAGCAGTGCAAAATGATGCAATTCATTGGCAACAGCAGCTATGGGAGGAAACTCTCACCTCAATTGGCCAAGTAGTAGCAGGAATAATTAACAAGTACTGCCAAACCAATCCAGTTCGAGAACCCACGCCCCTTACTAAGGCTGAGATGCCTGATTATTACAAGGAGATCCCTGAATGGTTGATGGATGGCTGCAGCAAATGCGGACATACTTTTTATTAGCCAGAGAAATCCAGTTGGATCAAAAAATCTCTATTTGCCTTTATCGAATCAGGAAAGGAAAAGACAATAGGGCTGGTGATAGGGCTGGTGTAAAACTCAAAGCAGTACAGGATGCACATCAGGAATACCAGGACCAAATCATTAATGCGGGATGGCCTGACAGTCTGTCATGGGAAGAACTAAACCAGGGGGAAAGAATGGAGAATGGACATGTTCTCTGGGAACCATTAAGAAACCAATTTCCCTTCACAAGTTGGACAGACTTTATGAATCAGATGCATGAGTTTTTCATGTCCACTGAAACACGGGAGAAAGCCACAGATGCCATTTTAACATTAAGGCAAGGCAACACCATGATTGAGGATCATGTGGTCAGATTCAACGCATTGGTACCATTAGTTGGATGGGATAACAGAGCATTGATCTCTTTATTCAAGCAAAACATCAACCTGGCACTTGGACAAGATCTAATTAGGCACAGAAACCTAGGAGATGATGCGACCCTGAAACAGATTAGGATCGGGCAATAGAATTGGCACGAGCTTATTGTAAGGCAACAGAAGCATATGGACCTGACAAGCAAAAGGGTGCATATAAGGAAAGACTGGTTGCTAAGGATAGCGAGCCAAACCAGTTTCAATACAGCATGCCAACCACATCCAAGGATCCCAATGCAATGGATGTGGACAAGTCCCAACGGAAGTTCAATGGAAATTGCTATAACTGTGGCAAAGAAGGACATCTTGCGTGAGAATGCCCTGAACCAAAAAAGCCTCAATGGAAGGCAAGGGAAGTAAAGATTGAAGAGCTCACCAAGGAGCAATGGAAGGAACTCAGAAAAGAAAAGGGTTTTGGCAAAAGCCAGTAGGCGAGCACTCAGCACTGCTGGCTAGTAGAGTTTCAAAATTGAACAATGACTCTTGTGTAAATGTACAAGAATTGTTATATGAATGTTCTTCTCATATTCATCGGATTTGAAACCTAAGTGTGAGCACAAAACCCAGAATTAAGCAGTGGACCCCTGCTTGGGTGATGAGACAGATATGGCAACAAGATGAAACTGTTACTATGGATTGTCTGAAAGGATGGGTTCATGAGAAGCGTTTATCTGAGGTGACACCACAATTGTTGAAGGAACTGAATCAACAATCAGAATCGGAAGCAATGTGGAATCTAGCACAGTTGTGGCAACAAATTGTCAAGGCCTCAGGAAAGCAGGAAATGAATCTAAAAGGGATAACAACCACTATGGATACAGGATCCACAATTCCTGTTACAGCTTTAGTTGATTCGGGATGCACAGGATCATGCATTAACAATGAGTTTGTGGAAAAACACCAGATGAACAAATGACAACTCATGCGGCCAGTACCAGTCTATAACACAGATGGAACTTGTAATACCATGGGAAATATCGAGTACATGGTTCAGTTTAAATTACAAATTGGGGACCATGAAGAAGTAATGGACTGTTGCGTTGCATGACTTGGAAAGACAGACTTGTTTTTAGGGCACGATTGGTTACAATTGCACAATCCAAGTATGAACTGGAAAAAGCAGGAAGTGACTTTTAGCTGGTGCCCAGGAAAATGTTGGAATCAATCAAGTGTCAGCAAACCTGAGGAGGAGGTAGAAGAAACCGAATCCTTGGAAGATGGGGAATGTCTACTTGCCGTGTACATAGGACCGGGAGAATTAAAGTTACAGCCACTCTCAACAGATGTCACAGCTAAGGAAGTGTTTGTTGGCCAGTAAAAAGAGGTCATTGGAAGAAACAGTACTGGGACATTACCTCAAATATCAAAAGGTATTTGAAAAGGAAACATTTGATGAGTTACCACCAAGACAGCCATGGGATCATGCCATTGAATTTATCCCAGGAGGACAACCGACGGATTGTAAGGTGTACCCACTAAATAAGGAAGAGTGGGAACAATTAGATGAGTTCCTCGAGGAAAATTTGAAGTCGGGATGGATAAGACCAAGCATGTCAGAACAAGCATCACCTTTCTTCTTTGTCAAGAAAAAGATGGAAAATTGAGACTGGTACAGGACTACCGGAAATTAAATGACATCACAAGGAAGAACTGATACCCACTACCCCTGATTGGTGAATTGATCAATCGACTATCAAAAGCCAAAGTCTTTTCCAAAATGGATATCCGCTGGGGATATAACAACATTAGAATCAAAGAAGGCGATGAGTGGAAAGCGGCTTTCAAAACTCATCAAGGCCTGTTTGAACCCTTGGTTATGTTTTTTGGTCTTTGCAATTCCCCAGTGATGTTCCAGACAATGATTAACGACATCTTCAGGCAAGAGATTGCTGAAGGATGGGTCATCATTTATATGGATGATATCTTGGTGTCCTCCCAGTCACAGGACACACACACGATGCATGTCAATTGCATCTTAGCAAAACTGGAGAATCACAAGTTGTCATTGAAACCAGAGAAGTGTTGGTTTGATCAACCTCAGATCAATTTCCTAGGACTGGTTATCAGTCAAGATTCTATTCAAATGGAAAAAGGCAAAGTTCAGGCTGTGGTTGATTGGCCGACTCTATTTGCAAACATGAACTACAGCAGTTCTTGGGTTTCATCAACTTTTATTGGCATTTTGTGCCTGGTTTTGCTAAAACAGCAAAGCCACTGATGGGTCTTACTGGCAAGGTTGAATGGTATTGGACGGACCAGCAGACATTGGCCTTTCAGGGACTGAAACACCTTGTGACGAGGGAGGTAGTCCTCAAAATTCCCAATGACGACAGTCAATTTCGTGTTGAAGTAGACATGTCTGATTTTGCAATTGGCAGAATTTTGTCTCAACAAAGCAAGGATGGTACTTGGAGGCCAGTAGCTTTTATTTCAAAATCATTAAATGAGGCAGAGCAAAACTACGAGATTTATGACAAGGAAATGCTGGCAGTCATGCATGCGTTTTATGAATGGTCCCACTACCTCAAGGGTGCAAAGGAGCAGATTGAGGTGTGAATGGATCATCAAAATCTCATGTACTTCTGAAAACCGCAGAACTTAAATAGATGGCAGGCACAATGGGTCACAGACTTGCAGGAATTCAACTTCGTCATTAAACACTGACCAGGAAAATCCAACTCAAAAGCAGATCTATTGTCAAGAAGGGAAGGGCACAAAAAGGGACAAAATGATAATGAAGGAGTAATACTCCTGAAGGATCATTTGTTCGTAAGGATCTATGATGATGATCAGGCAATCAAAGACATCATTAAAGCGATCCAGAAGGTCTCGGCTCAGCAATGGGAAACTCAGGTTCAGCAAGGCATTGAACAGCAGGACCCTGACTTTAAAGCCAAGAAAGGATTGGTTGAATGGAAGGGTCAGATTTACATACTGGCAGATGTGCAGATCAGGGGTGATTTGATCCAAATCCATCATTCCTGGGGGCACTCAGGGGTAGCTAAGACCGTGGAGAGTCTCACTTGTAATTTCTGGTGGCCACAAATGCAGAAGGACATTGAATGATTTATACAAGGTTGTGAAACATGCCAGAAAGCAAAACCGAACCGACAGCCCAGGGCAGCACCATTAAATCCAAATGAAATCCCTGACACGCCATGGGAAGTAATCTTGGTAGATCTAATTGGACCATTGCCGGACTCAAAAGGCAACGACATGATCATGGTTGTGGTAGACCAATTCATGAAAAAGGCATATTTTCTTCCAACAACATCATCAATTACTTTGCAAGCAGTGGCTGTTATGTTCAGGGACAACATTTTACGGGAACACAGTTTGCCAAGAAAGGTTATCAGCGATTGAGGACCACAGTTCATCTCTAAGTTCATGGATGACTTATATGGAATCCTAGGAATACAGGCTAACAGATCCACGGCTCATCATCCACAAACTGATGGACAAACAGAACATGTTAATCAGGAAGTCAAGGAATTCCTGACAATGTTTGTCAATCATTGACAGGACAACTGGAGTGATTGGCTTGCAGTAGCTCAATTCTGCCACAATGACCATGTGCATTTGTCCACCGGGTTTTCACCATTTTTCATGAATTATGGGAGACATCCCAACAAGGGGATGAATCCACTGTATCAGCTGAAAACTGTTGTCATGGAGGAGTTGGTCAAAGAAATCAAGGATGTTCATGCCAAGGCTAAAACCGCATTGGAAAAAACTGCTGAAACAATGAAGAAGCAGTGGGATGCTCACAGGATGCCAGCACAAAATTATCAACCTGGTGACAAGGTGTACCTCAGCACGGAAACTTGCCAACCCTTCGAGCAACTAAAAAATTGGACAGCAAGTTTGTAGGTCCCTTGGAGGTGGTTGAGAAAGTTGGTGAATCCGCATACTGGTTAAAGATTCCTGCTGCATGGAAGATCTACAATGTCTTCAATGAAGTACTGTTAAAACCATATATTGCTCCGGAATTCCCCAACCAAATTGAAAAGGTTGCCAAATGCAAAGAGGCGCAAATGGTGGAGGAATCAGAGGATGACGAGTATGAAGTTGAAGAGGTCATGGACAGCAGAGTCAGCGGGCGAAACGGTGGTAGATTGGAGTATTTGGTCAAATGGAAAAACTACCCTGTGGAAGAATCAACATGGGAACCAGCAGAAAACCTTGCTAATGCTAAAAAGGAGGTTCAGAAATTCCACAGGCAAAATCCAAGTGCACCCCAGTGATTAGCATCCACAAACCTACGGTTTAAAAACTGGCACAACTACACGGGTACAAAGGCTCCCAAACAGTTGTTTGGATGGGAAGATGGCAAATTTGAGTGTGACTACCTCAACAAGTTAAAACAGAATTGGCAATGGTGGAAAGGCGACCGCAAACTCATCTATGCTGAACCTGACACGGAAGGGGCATTTTCAAGAGACCTTGAGCGCAGTGGACTGGTTAAACCCACCCTTGATTCCCCTAGGCAGACCATTGTATGATATAGCGCTTAGCACTGACACGATTTACAACCAACGCATGACTTCCTGGGACATGAAGTCTTAAGGAGGAGGTCATGTTATGATATGGACTTTTTCTCTATTTTTCTCTATTTTATTCAGAGGCCTACAGATGTATAATGGGACACGAGCATATGGCGAGGGACCCCTATCCAGATATGGCAGGAGGATTATATAACCCAGGGTGGCTATATGATCAAGGCTATTAGGGGATATTGGGTGAAACGGCGTTCGCAGGAAGAGACTGGGAGTCTGGGTAAGTCTGGACAGGTCTGGGAAGTGGGTCTGGGTCTTGTTGCTGCACATGCATAGCCTTAGCAGCTGTGCAGACTGTGCACACAGACCAGCGACTCAGGTATATAAGGTGTGCGTTCTGTAGGTAGGAGTCCTTAAGACTCTAGATTGTTTCCTTCTCATAGGTCACAGACTATTGTGTCTTAGCTTCGTCTCTAATCTATCTTCTTCTCTACAAAGCTTGTGATTGTGTGAGGATTAGTCCTAACAGTTAGCTGCTAGTTATCTCCTTGGAACTGGTAAAACAGAGCCAAAAAATGGATCCAGCTAGGCCAGATAGGGGTTTGCTGTCTCTGAACTGAGTTAGCCACTAGCAATTTACACAGGCACCAATGGATAAGTGCTGGATTGGAAAAAGATAGCAAAATGACTAAATGATCCAGTTAGGCCAGACTCATCTTTTTCTGCCTCTGATGCTGAGTTAGCTGCCAGTGATATTCTTGAAACTGGAAGAATAGAGCCAATGAATTGGATCTGGCTAGGTGGGACTGGGATGGTTTTCTGTCTCTGATGCTGAGTTAGCCACACCAGTGGATAAGTGCTGGAGTGGAGAAATAGGGCCAGATGAGAAAATCTAAAGGCCATGGATCTCCATCTATTTTAGTGATCACAAGGAGTCATTCTTTGCCACTAATTTTGTTAGTATCATAGCTGACATGGCTGCTGATGAAGACTGTCAAATGGCTGCTGATGCCATTGCTGGGCCAATTTTGGATACCAACATTGCATAATAATTATTACAATACGTATCCACTGTGTCTTTTGGAAGTTTCCAGCTAACTCAGTATCATAGACATCCCACTTTGGATGTCTAAAACATGCCCAGTCTGGCCTAGCCGGATCATGTACTCATCTGGCTTTTTTTCCACTCATACTGTTGCCAATGAAGACTGGCAAATGGCCATTGATACCATTACCAATGACGACCAGCAAATGGCCATTGATACCATTGCTGATGAAGACTGGCAAATGGCTGTTGATGCCAATGCCAATATTGAAATGGCATTGGACGCCAACATTGCAACTCATAATAATTACTACAATACATTGTGTACTTTTTCACTTATCCACTGAAACCTACTGTGTCTTTTGGAAGTTTCAAGGAAATCACCAACAGCTAACTCAGTATCATAGACATCCCACTTTGGATGTCAAAACCATGCCCAGTCTGGCCTAGCCGGATCATGTACTCACCTGGCTCTCTTTCTCCACTCCAGTTCATAAGGATGAGACTCTTCCAGGTGGAGTTCAGGCACTCAGGCTGGAAAGACATAATTCAGATAACTATGTATACCATCATGTCCAGTTAATTTCAGTCTCAGTTACTACCTCCATCTGATCTTTCCTCTTCTTCTTCTCGTCTTTCCAACACATCAAGAGGGACAAATTGTGGACGTATATCTTTCCGCTTTGGATTTCAAACCACTCAAGGAGCATGAGTAACTGCCCCACCAATGGGGAAGCCTTTTAAGTCATCAGCATGTTTGTAAATCCATACATGATCTGCTTGGGCAGCAGGTGCCCATGCCAACTTGTTGAATTCATCCTTGATAGCCCTGCGCACTGGTCTAACATCACTTGGATGGATGGAATGCATGAGCTCAGTCCAATCATTATAATAGTGCATCCGAGTGTACTGTTGATGTGAATGTGGCAACACATGTGTTGGTGGGGGAAAGAGATTGTCAAAAACTGAAGCCCAACCATCATCATCTACACACAAAGACAACTCGGAAAACTTTTGCCAAATTTGGGTCCTGCAGATTTTCAACTGTAATCTCCACATGGTCAGATGGATGCAGATGGCAATAACTGTCTTCTTGTGCACGTCCTGTTGTCCCCATGGGATTACCAATCTTCTGGATAACATCTGAAGCAAATTGCTTCCAAATCTCCAATGCCTTCTTGGCAACATTGGTATCTTCATTGTCAGATAAAGGCTCATGCATCTGCTGTACATCTGGGCCCCATTCAACCTGTGTGGTTTCAACCAAGGGTATATTTATATTGTCCAACTTTGCAAAGGACTCAGGTGTTGCCTCTTCTTCAGCAGGAGCCTGTAGCATGGACATTTTTCTTGAAATAATGAATTGCCTTGGTGGTTGGGCAGGTTTATTTTTGATCCTGAAGATTGGGTCAATCTCCTGCCATAAATCTTGCATTGATTTTCCAAATGTGTGCTTAAAGGCCACATCTGGTAGATGGCGACTGGTGAGTGACATAAGGCATGCACAATTTGACATTGGTGGAAAGGTCATCCTCCTCAAGAACAACATTCCTCCAGGACAAAAAGGTATACCTTCCTCTGTATCTTCTTCATCTTCATCAAATCCAAATAACAGCCTATAGTCATGGCCTAAATCACTAGTGAGTGGAAGGGCCATTCTTGCTATGGCATGCCCAGCTTGATCAGCAGGAGGTCGATTATGAAGGCCATTAATAAGCCAAATGAGAGCTGCATAGGTATTGAGTGTAGATGGACCACTACGAACTGCAGGTGGGAGAGAGTTAAGATGACAGAGGATGATTTGTGCTGCCTCAAGTCGGATGATCCTAACATTCCTATTGTTACAGTGTCTATAAGCAAGTGTATCACAAGTAACATGTGCACATACCACCATAACTCTCATGGGAAGACAAGAGTAGCATTTTGAAACATGTGTGTTGGAAAGTGGCGGAGTACTTCAGTTGCTTTGGCAATGGGAACGCAAACCTCAAGCCACACAGTGACATCATTTTTTTGATGTGCCTCCTCATAAACTGCAAGGAGTTGCTGTGTGTAAGAAGGAGGCTGTCCATGTCTGTCCATTGCATTCATAGCAGTCAAAAATTTGGCAAAATGATGACCATCTGGATGATATGTGATGGATTTGTCTGTGGTATATGCCTGCATATACACCACTCCATGCAGTCCAGCGGGTTTGGAAAAAATATGCCCTGAAGCCTGCCACTTCTGTGAGATGCTGTGAAATGTCTTGCTCAAAGTGATTTCTGCTTTGAGAAATTTGATCCACCTGTTCCTCTGGAATATGCAGCAATTGCTGCATGATGGGTGCATAGCAGTCTGCTCTCCATACAACAGCCCTACCCCATACTATAAGTTCTATGGCCACATCAATGAACCAGTCACCATCCAATTGCTCATCAGGATATATCATCTTGTTGATCAAATTATCCAAAGATTCCTGAGGGCCATCATCCAAGTATAACTGGTGTTCAGTTGCATTTTTTATTCCATGTATTTCTGTGCCAAAGACCATGTGTTTGCCCCAGTTGACTGCACTCATATTTTCCTTAAGTGCAGTTGCAAACCAATGAACATCATCAGCACAAACAACATGGGTGGACTCTGTAAAGCCTCCATGTGGGTTTGATGCATGGAATGTTTCAGAAACATAGGAAGGTGGCCAGTCATGAACTGTAGTCAAAGCTACCCTCTCAATGGCAGGGTGGATTCCTATATTATAGAACACTGCTGACTCCTCAGGTGTCACAGCAGAACTAGTTCGTTCTGTGCTATTTAGACCTGGGAAAAAAGCTCGAATTTGATGACATTCATCTACATGTGCAAGCAGGGTGTTAGGAACTGTAGATATGATTTGACTAAGTTGGAACTAAAGAACTATGGTACATGAGAGGGGTTTATATATGTTTAGAGAACAACAGAAACTAAAGGGGAAAAGGCATAGCTATCTAAGAAAGGAAATGCAAAGGTAGCTATGAAAGGAGATAACATCCAAAGTGTAACTATGGATTTGTAACAAGTAAATGTAATTCATTAGTAAAGGGAAAAGAGAATTGTAACATTACCCCCTTTTTATGTGAGAAGTCACTGACTTCTACCAGCCAGAGGTAGTCCAGCCGTGGTCTGTTCTGGATTCTGCCCATTTGACTGCATTGTCAAGTTCCTTCATCGACATTTCTACTTTCCATTTGAGCACTTCCGCAGCACGGTGCAAGTTTTGCACATTCTGTAGGAAAGAGTCACATTCCTCATAAGTCATTTCATGTGGGTCAATGGTGAGGATGAGCACAGCAAGGTTGTCGGTGGTGGAGGAAAGGTTGGTGATGGAGCATGTGGTGGTGGCAAGGGCGTCAGCAACAACGGTGAGCATGGTGTTCCTTTTGACAAATTGGGCGAAATGGGGAAGGTGATGATTGTCAGGGTGTACCTGGGGAAGGAGGTCAGCAGGGTGGACGTGGAGATTGTCATCCTCGAAGTGGATGATGGTGGTGTTTTCAATAAAGACCTCAAGTGGGAGGTCAGGGAGAGCGATGAAGGGCGAGAGGGCAGTGGCGGTTTCATTGATGCGCCAGTGAGCGCAGGAGATGAGGAGGAGAGTGATGAAGTAGGTGGCAAGAGTGAAGAAAGTGAACATGGTTTCTGATGCGAGTAGTATGATTGCTGGAGTTGGGCAGACTGTCCTTTATAGGTCGTCCTTGTCGAAGTCTGGGTCTAGGTCCAAATCGTCCATTTCTATTTGATTCAAGATGTCAGGGTTTGTGAGAAGCTCGTGATCTTCCCTGATGAACATTTCCAGAGCATGAACTGATAGGTGTGAAGGTTGGTGACAGGTTTGGAGAGGTATCTCCTGATCTGTCTGACAATGTCGAGTACTATGTTTTTTCATTCATCAAGCAGGTAGCAGAGGTCATTGGTATAGTTGTCCATGGATAGGATTGGTCTCCCTGGGAGTGTGATTCCTTGATGGGATAGCCAGATCTGTGCACCGATCTCTTGTGCCTTTTTGGAGATTTTGTCAAGTTTTTCATATTCTTTTGGGCATAAGAGTCTACCATGGCTAGTGTCATAAACATCAGTTTTCTTTATTGCAAGATTCTGATAAGTCAGTGGGCCTGTACTGTAGAACAGTAGGTCATTGACTGAGAATTGTAGTTGATAGAATCCAGGGAGATATTGTCAAACTGCCTGGCAGGGGATCTCCATTGTTCCTGATGGTTTCTTCTGATGATCGCAATTAAGTCGGGGAATGCAGTAATATTTTGTGACCAATGCCACTGATTTCCATAGATGCAGTTCATTAGTGCAGAACATCCGGTGATAGACCTCTAGTTCCTGGTTGACTCGTTCTGTTTCTCCATCTGTCTGAGGGTGGTAGGCTGTGCTCATTCTATGGTCGATTCCTAACACTTTTCATATTTCCTGGAATACTTTTGCAGAGAACTGTGGGCCTCGATCTGAGATTAAAACATCTGGTAGGCCAAACCATTTGAAGATTTCAGAGACATAGAGTTCTGCAGTGCCTAGAGCATTGATTGTCTTCCTGCAAGGTGTGAGAATTACCCTCTTTGTAAGACCATGGTCCACTGTGACCAGGATCGAGTCAAAGCCATCAGACAGGGGTAGATCAGTGATGAAATCAAGGGTCACTTGTTGGAAAGGGCGAGTTGCTTTTGACTGAATCAGGTGAAGGGCTGGTACATTTGGGTGTTTGTTAATCTTCATCTGTTGACAGAGGGTGTATCCTTCAATCCATTCCCTGATGTGTTTAAACATTCCAGGCCACCAGTAATCACGTTTAAGGAGTTCAAGAGTCTTTAATCGTCCAGGGTGACCTGATGATTGTGCTTCATGTGTTTCTTTGATCAGTTTGGTTCGTAATCCATCCTGATCAGGGATGTAAGCTTTGCCAAGATAGTGAACAATGCCATTCATGTAAGACCAATCTTGTATATTTGATTTGATTGGTGGGGCGCAATGCGTGGTGATAACCTCAATTAGAATGCATCCAAAATCGTCTATGACAGTGACTATCAAGAGCCTGGGGGTTCTCAGGCTCCAACTACTACTATATACCCCTCGCCTCATGGCCCCCTCATGTCCGCCTCCCCTCAACCACATGCCCTGCTGATGTAAGTTAGGGTGCTACCATGGGTGCCTGTCTGTCATGCATGTCACCCATTGTGACATGAAACCATTGAATCATAACATTACCCCCCTCTTAAGGGTTTGGTTCCACCCAAACCATCGCAGGATCGTAGTCTGGGAGTGCGTAAAGTGCTGCTTGATCACCTTTCCACTTACGCCATTTGCGTTCCAGATGTTCCCAGTAATCACGTTCAAACTTGCCGTCCTCCCAACCGAACAATCATTTTGGGACATGGGTGCTGGTGTGGTTTTGATATCACCAGAATGCGTCCTTGGGTAACCTATGAGAAGCAGGAGCATTAGGGTGTTTCTGATGGAACTCCTGAATCGCTTCTCCTGCATTTTCCAAAATTCTAATTGGTTCCCAGGTAGACTCCTTGACAGGAAATCCTTTCCACTTAACGAGGTACTGAATGCCTCATCCCTGCACATGACTGTCCAAAATTTCCTCCACTTCCTACTCCTCTCCTTGAACTTTTGCTTCCTCCTCTGCTTGCTTCGCACTTAACTCCTTGTCTTTCCCCTTCTGCTCCGAAAAAGCTGGTAGAATGTATGGTTTCAACAGTATTTCATTGAAAATGTTATAAACCTTCCATGACTTGGGTAGGTCCAGGCGATATGCAGCAGAACCAATCTTTTCCAGTATTTTGTATGGTCCATAGAACTTGCCGTCAAGCTTCTTGGATGCTCGTACATGTGGAAGGTGTTCTGCATTTACGTAGACCTTGTCGCCAACCTGATACTCCCTTGCCGGACGTTTTCCCTTGTTGTACTGTTTAGCCATATGCTCAGCTGCTTTTTCCAGATTTTCTGCTGCTAAATCACACACCTCTCATGTGTTATATATGAACTTTTCTACATCCGCCACTTTAGTGGTCAGCTTAGGGTTGCTCCACTTCCTTGGATGTTTCCCGTTGTTCAGATAGAATGGGGTGAAACCTGTGGCTGAGTTTTCCCTGTCATTATGACAAAATTGAGTGAGTGCCAAATGTTTGCTCCAATCATCCTGTTTGTCATTTGTGTACATTGCCAAAAACTCATGCACTTCCTGGTTGACCCGTTCTGTTTGGCCATCGGTCTGTGGGTGATATGCCATGGAGGGATTCCCTTCAATGTCCAACAACCAGAACAGTTCCTTCATGAACTGGGAGACGAATTGAGATCCTCTATCACTGATGACCTTCTGAGGGAGTCCATGATCTCTGAACACATTGTCATGGAACAATCTAGCTACTCCTAATGATGTTATTGTGGAATTCGTTGGCAGGAAATATGCTTTCTTGGTAAAATGATCCACAACCACCATGATCATGTCGAAGCCTCGCGATTCTGGAAATGGTCCCATTAGGTCTACAGACACATCTTGCCACGGTTGACCAGGTATGCTATTGGGTCATAGTGGTGCTGCTCTTTTTGTTCTGTCTGGTTTGACAGTTTGGCATGTTCTACACCCTGTGATGTACAGCTTGACATCCCTAGCCATTCATGGCCACCAGTAATTCCATGTGATGACCTCCAAAGTTTTGTCAATCCCATAATGTCCTCATTTGTGATGGATGTTGAGAATAGATTCTTGCACCCTTCGGTTGACTGGAACATAGATTCGACCCTTCCATGTAACAATCCCTCATTCCAACTTGAAGTCGGGATCCTCGTTCTTGAGTCCTTCCACTACTTGTGACTCCCATTGCTGCTTATTGATTTTGGCAATCTTTTCTTCCAACTCCATCAATGCATCGTCGTCATTGTAGAGACAAACAAAAAGATCCTCCTTTAGGAGAATGACGCCTTCATTGTCAATCTCCTCCCCCTTATGGTCTGTCCTCCGGGACAGGAGATCCGCTTTACTATTGGACTTGCCAGAACAATGCTTAATCACAAAGTTGAACTCCTGCAAATCCAAAATCCAGCGCGCTGATATCCTACTCCACCAGCTAAAGACGGGGAGTGTGTTGCGTGAGTCCCAAGAGGAGTCCCGTCAAATTGTCTGTTGGACTGCAATTAGCGCGCGGGTATGCAAGTATGGATAATTGGATGTGTGGACAGATAACGTGGAACCATGGATAATAGGAGCATGGATAAAACAAATAATCGAAGTACGGAAGTGCGGATAATAGGATAATTACGCCTGTCGCGGCGTGTAGCAACTTGTATGGTATGTGCAGAACGCAGTGCACAGTGTCAAATGTGTTAGGAATCCATCCTAATGCATCTTTTTCTTCTTTTTATCTTGCTAGTGGTCTGGGACCACTCTGGGACATCTATACATGATCTGGGATCATGGAAGGGACTATGGGAACACTTCACGTGGGTTAGCACATGGGAGCGCTCACTAGAAGATAAGACAATGGTTGGTTGGGCCAACCACCTACATACTAGGAAGGAGATCACAACCCTGGGTGGCAGTGCGCGCGGATCACATCAGCGCATCAGTACATCACCCAAATAAGGCATGGGATCAGCGGCAATGCTCAACAGCTTGATATGGCAACATCAACTCCCTGTTGGGGATCGCGGGAGGCCTGTGAGCAGTATGCCTCATGGAATAGGGCCCAGACAGAGACTGTGGGAGCGCCAGGCTGAGGGGAAGGTTCTAGGCCATGGGCGCATGTGGAACTGTCAAGGGCGCACAGCATTGCTAAAGATAGATGAAGTCCAGAAGCAGCGCTCAAGGGTCTGGAAGCAGCACTCAAGCAGTATGAGTCACTGAGGCTGTAGAGGTGCCAGTGGGAAGGGTTGCAAGGGGTCTTAGTAGAATAGTATATAAGACCAGTTGTAGGTAGTCTTGGTTCCCAAAGACTTAAGATAGTTTATCTTACACTCATTGTATGGGCATTAGATTCTGTCTAATGTAGTCTCAATAACATTCCTTCTCTCTGTTCTTATCCTCCTCCCTTCTCTGCGAGGCTTGTGGGTTTGTGTTGAGCATGAGCTTGTAACATAATCTTAAGTCTTTGTGCCACACCCCTCATCATGAGTCACAGTGATGAGCCCATCCCCCTCAATGCAGATCACAGTGACAAAGAGTCAAAAACCTGCTTCAAAACTATTGCCTGACCTCACACACATCACACCATGTGCCTGTGGGCAGCCTCAAGGATCTAGGCGACTTCAACACCAACAACAGATAGACTCATTTGACTGTTGTCAAGTGACTACTACCATTTATGGTTACTGGCAACAAAATAGTATTGAACAAGAGCTTGGAGCACGCTGTAGTCGACCGGGCAGGGTCTTGCAGGAACCAGCATCAGTACTACGGAAAAGACAGTGGAACTGTTGAAGAAAACCATTTGGCATGCCATGTATCAAGGGTGTACAGTCTAGAGATACCAATCACGTATTGGATCTATTTGATCTGAGCACGAGGACACTCTAGTGAAGTCCCAGGCATCATGTCATCTGGTCAGTTGTTGGAATTAAATCAAAGACTCAAGTGTGGGTGCGTTATTGACCACATTGAGCTGTGGTTGTGTTAGGAAGCACAATTACTGATGAAGAGGCAGCATCCCTCCTGTCTAGGAGGCGTCACTACGTTTCAGGATAAGCTGAAGGAAGAGATTGATTGCTGGTGGAGTGCCCAGGATCAATTGAAGATGAAGGAAAGCAGATGTCAACTGCTGTAACAAATGGACATAGTTTTAGTTGCCACAATCATTTAGTGGAAAGGAAAGGATCCGATGCAGCCCCAGTAGTTGTTGCAATATCCAGGAACACAAGAGTCACACAGAGATCCTCACACAGTAGAGTGATATGGTGATGAGTGTAATAGTGGATCACTTGGGCAATACTGGTTGAGTGCTTGGATTAATTTTGGACCAATGGAAAGATGGATGCCAGAGAAAAGAACATCGCCACGCAACAGTCAGTTTCAGAATGCAGAAGCCACCTGCAGAACAAATGAGGCATACATCATTTCATTAGGGAGATGGCCCTGGATAAGGAACCATCAAGGAAGGTTGAATGGATCGTCATCAGGATCATCAGCCAAGGAATGATAGCGCCAGTAAAAGACTATCCTAGGAACCAAGGTATTAAAAGTCAAGAGAACCCTGAAGGGGCAACCTGAGGGGAAGGTTGTCTAGGATCTTATAGTTAAGGAACAACCTGAGGGGAAGGTTGTCTATGATCACTGTTGTTAGGAGTGTGACATTAAAGATAGACTCTAGAACAAGGACAAGGACACCATACCAGCATGTGGGTCACAGTCGCAGGAAAACCCCAGTAAGGTGCTGGGATATCAAAAGCATCGTTCTCTTCTCAACTTGGCAATGGACAGTAACTTACATGTTATGTATGAACAACTCAAATTGTCAAGTCTACCATTCCTTTATCAACTGGGTCGATTGCGTGTCATCAGGGAGGAGTTAGCCAAACTGGTCAGATCAACATCGACTTTGGGCGATTCGAGATTCTAGATGGTAGCCTCTTTGTAGGCTATTGACTATTGTGTCTCAACATGGAGCTGGATATCTCCTTAAAAGGTCTACTGGTTGAGGGCACTCCAGTTGGAAAAAAGTGCAAGCATGAATGATTGCCAGAGATGAATCATGACCCAGCGGACAGATTATCTTGGCAGTTATTTTGTCAGGAAGGATTTCAAGGAACAGAAATTCCTTCAATGTTTTATGATGGAAATGCAGGCGCCAGTAAAAGACCGCAGTGGTTGGGAGCTATTCAAAAGTTAGACAACAAATAGCAAAAGTGGCGGGCAATTTAATTGGCATAAGAAGTAGTCTGGAAACCAAGGATAGGAGCAGGACAATGCTCTCTTTTTCATAAGAGATGATATTCAATGCATCCAAGAAAAATCTGTGGAATTACAGGACTAGAGTTGCCAGGAACAGTTGCAGTCACAGGAACAGGGCAGAGACTAACTGCCAGAACAAAGTTGCCAGCTGAAGGTTAAAAGCTGAAGGAGTAACCACTCAGGTCCATCAGGATTGACAGGAGTAAAAGTTGATCGAGTAAAGGATGGGATCAGGCCTGAGGGGAAGGTTGACTCATTGTTGTCAAAGATCAGAAGATCATCAGAGTCATAAAGCGATGACACCCCTTGATTAAGGGTGGGATGATTTATGTGGAAAAGATCCTGGACATTTGAACATCCACTTAGGTTCAATCAATGAGGAAAAGGTTTTGTTGCTACACATACACCAGTGGCTGTATGCGCAGACCAAGAACTCAGGAAAGAATACATGGACAGAAGGAAAATGTCAGCAGAGGATTGCTGGAGCTATACAGGATATTTAGCAGGAACAACAGAAAGGGGTTGCTACCTTATAGCTATGGAAATACCAAAAATTGTGGAATTTTTTTTTTCTCTCCTCAATGTTACTTGCTCACCCTTCTCGGTGGGGGGCGGGGGGTTTTGGTAGGATGGCTGTGTTGTGGCTGTCCTCCTTGGTGTCGGCCAGCCTTCACACACCATCCGTCGAATGTGCCTGGAATCCACATTTTGAGGTGAAGGTGAAGAGGGAAAAGGAGACGAGATGAATGGAGGCAACCCAAGGGGCTCCGAGGGCTTGCTGAACGAAGTGTGAGGCAAGACAAGGAGGACCAAGGATTGTGGAATGAATGAGTCTCCGTTCACCCTCCGAAATAACGGCCCGAGGGAAAATTTAATTTTTTCCGCCATTTGATTTTTGGGATCCAAACCCAGTAAGGCACTGGGTCATCAAAAGCAAGCCAAGGAGAAGTGCCAAGTTATCAGGGCACTTGTCATCCAGTATGCGCTGGGTTAACAAAAGCAAGTTCAAGTCTATGACAGTGGGAGCCTTAAGCGAAGGCACTTAAGAGAGGTTGCTTAGGAAGAGCCGAGAGGATTGCTGTCAGGATGATTGGATCAAGAGCCAGAGGAGCAGACCAGGAATTTGTCAAAAAGTCATACGACGTCCAGTAGGGGGCTGGAGTATCAAAACTCAAACACAGCAAACTTGATGGACTAGCAAGAATCCAAATATTGGGATATGGATTCTTCTATGGAAAGCAAGAAAGCCAATAGACCAACGTCCAAAGGTCTTTAAAGAACAATAGTTAAGCAGTGGGGCAACAGGGCTAGTTGCACGCTGGCTTCTTGGGACAAGAAGCCTTGAGGAGAAGGTGATGTTAGGAATCCATCCTAATGCATCTTTTTCTTCTTTTTATCTTGCTAGTGGTCTGGGACCACTCTGGGACATCTATACATGATCTGGGATCATGGAAGGGATTATGGGAACACTTCGCATGGGTTAGCACATGGGAGCACTCACTAGAAGACAAGACAATGGTTGGTTGGGCCAACCACCTACATACTAGGAAGGAGATCGCAACCCTGGGTGGCAGTGCGCGCGGATCACATCAGCGCATCAGTACATCACCCAAATAAGGCATGGGATCAGCGGCAATGCTCAACAGCTTGATATGGCAACATCAACTCCCTGTTGGGGATCGCGGGAGGCCTGTGAGCAGTATGCCTCATGGAATAGGGCCCAGACGGAGACTGTGGGAGCGCCAGGCTGAGGGGAAGGTTCTAGGCCATGGGCGCATGTGGAACTGTCAAGGGCACACAGCATTGCTAAAGATAGATGAAGTCCAGAAGCAGCACTCAAGGGTCTGGAAGCAGCGCTCAAGCAGTATGAGTCACTGAGGCTGTAGAGGTGCCAGTGGGAAGGGTCGCAAGGGGTCTTAGTAGAATAGTATATAAAACCAGTTGTAGGTAGTCTTGGTTCCCGAAGACTTAAGATAAAACTAGTTTATCTTATGCTCATTGTATGGGCATTAGATTCTGTCTAATGTAGTCTCAATAACATTCCTTCTCTCTGTTCTTCTTCTCTGCGAGGCTTGTGGGTTTGTGTTGAGCGTGAGCTTGTAACAAAATGTGACTTTGAGCTCATTGATGACAAGGGCAACGCTGTTACAGTTGATGTCCACAACGTCATTCAGTGTCCAAGTCTGCAGCGACAAACAGAGTCTTGGTCTGTTCCCAATCACTAGACAAGGATTCTAGGCACTAAGTCTAACGATGACGAAGGCTAGAGAGAGAGCGAGGAGAGCGGTTGAGGTGACGAGCAAAAGAGCATTCAAGTTATGGATAAGATTCGACTAAGTTGGAACTAAAGAACTACGGTACATGAGAGGGGTTTATATACGTTGAGAGAACAATAGAAACTAAAGGGGAAAGAGCATAGCTATCTGAGAAAGGAAAGGTGAAGGTAGCTATAAAAGGAGATAACGTCCAAGTGTAACTATGGGTTTGTAATAAGTAAATGTAGTCCGTTTAACAAAGGGAAAAGAGAATTGTAACATTACCCCCTTTGTATGCGAGAAGTCACCGACTTCTACCAGCCAGAAGTTGTCCAACCATGATCTGTCCTAGACTCGGCCCATTTGACAGCATTGTCTAGTTCTTTTGTCAACATTTCTACCTTCCACTTGAGAGCTTCAGCAGCTCTATGTAAGTTTTGTGCATTCCAAAGGAAGGAATTGCGTTCCTCATAGGTCATTTTGTGTGGGTCAATAGTGAGGGTGAGGGCAGCGAGATTGTCGGTGGCAGAGGAAAGATTGGTGATGGAGCATGTGGCGGCGGCCAGGGCGTTGGTGACAACAGTGAGCGTGGTGTTCCTTTTTACAAATTGGGCAAAGTGGGGAAGGTGATGGTCATCTGGGTATACTTGAGGAAGAAGGTCGGCTGGGTGGATATGAAGATCATCGTCTTCATATTGGATGACAGTGTTGTTTTCAATAAAGACCTTGAGCGGGAGGTCTTGGAAGGCGAGGAAGGGCGAGAGAGCGGCAACAGTCTCATTGATGCACCAGTGTGCACAGGAGAGGAGGGCCAGGGTGACGAAGTAGGCGATGAGGGTGAAAAGGGTGAACATGTTGGTATAATGTGAGTCTGGCATTAGGTGATCATATTTTGGAGAATTTATATGTATTCCAGATTGCTGATTTCCATGTCCAAATCTGAACTTTCTATATCTAGTTGATCTTCAATTGCAGGGTCAGTAAGGAGTTCTTGTTCTTCCGAGATGAACCTGGTTAACGAATTCAAATGCTGAATTCCTGGTACCGTGGTAGGGGTGACTAAAAATCTCCGGATTCTTCTGACAATGTCCACTATTAATTCTCTTTGTTCATCAAACAAATACTGAAGATCATCGAGGATATCTTCCATAAGGATACGAGGTCTTCCTGGGATTCTGATTCTTTGTCCAAGTAACCAAATTTGTGTGCTACACTCCCGTGCCTGTATGGTGATTTCATCAATTCGTTTATCCTCTTCTGGACATAGCAGTCTCCCATGAGCGCTTTCGTAAATGTCACTGTTCCTGATGGCTAGAAGTTGGTAGACTGGTGGATCTTTGTTATAGTTAGGTAAATCGGTTTCTGCGAATTGTAAATCATGGTATTTGGGAAGATAGCTCCAGACAACATTGCAGGGGAGCTCTGTTGTTCCTGAAGGGTTCTTTCAATGGTGGTGGTTAAGTCAGGGGATGTGGTAATATTGTGTGATCAATGCCATTGTTCAGATAGGTTTTTCAGACAGGTTCGGTGTTTTAGGGGTGTGTCAGATGGGAAGATATTGTATGCGAGTATAGATGGTCTTTTCTTTAGAAGCTATAGTGTATCGAGATAGTATCAAACAATTTCATTTTGTAAAATGATAGTTTTGTTTCAAGACATGGCGGTTTCTATATCGAGTCATGGTTCAGAGATGTTGGTGTTGTTGATATTCTGCTAGAATATCAGTGGCGTTTGCAAGGTTGCGAGCAGGTTCCCAAGAGTTATCATTTGACCCATAGCCTTTCCATTTAACTAGGTAGTGATAGCCTGCGCCTTGTTTCCTGTGGGCTAAAATTGCCTCTACCTCAAATTCCTCTTGTCCATTTACAAGATCAGGGGGTGGTTTCACATAGTTCGGGCCATGCGCAGTTGTTTCCCTATACGGGGTAAGGAGTGACGTATGAAACACAGGGTGAATGTGCCATTGTTTTGGGAGTTTCAATTTGTATGTTACTGGTCCCATCACTTGTTCGATTTCGAAGGGTCCTTCTCGTTTTGGTGCTAGCTTTCTGGACTGATATGGTATGTGAAGATTTCTGTTCTCAAGCCATACTTTGTATCAGGAACCCCCTGGCATGATGCCTAGGAGCCCCAACAGAGAACTGAGGAGAGGAGAGGAAGGGAGGGATGAAACCCGAGAGAACTCGACTGAGGACTCTGGGTGCTCAATTGCACTCCTTATATACTACGACAGGTGGTCTGTGCACTACCCTAAGCCCTACTCTAAATATAGTATGGTATGAGTAAGACGGCTGCGCATGTAGTAATGGTAATGAGTCATCAGCGCCGAGCTCTGATATCTTATCTATGGCTTTATCTAAGCGCCAAGCGATAGGCGCCTGCTTAGTCAGCATGTGTTTATATAATATGAAGAAAATAAATAATAAAATGAAAATGACTTGGTGAAAAAGCCGAAGCTTTTCAGTCGGTCATGACAGTACCCCCTTTTTAAGATTTGGCTTCCAGACAAATTTTTAAACTTCATCGTCATCTTTCAGCGCGTTGCGCTCTATCACGGATGGTTCCTCTAATTCCTCGATGATGGGTGAAAGTGGGCGGGATGGTGGGGTGAGGTCTTCAATTGTTTCAGCACAAGGCACTATATCATGCGATTGTTGTAGGCACATGTTGCATTGACATGGCCCTTCCACGTCTCCTGGCTCTGTAAGGGTGTCTAAACCCTTCCTTCCCTTCCATTTCTGCCAGTTTTGTTCCCATTTTGCAGCTGGGGCTACTGCATTAACATCGATTTTGGACACTACTTGGTCCGAGGATTGGGTGAAGTTTTCATAGGGTCTGAAAGTCAACCCGCTAAAGGTTGCTTTGTCAAGCCTTCTGATGGCTCCGGGGTTTCTATCGTAAAAGTTTTTTATTTTTCTTTTTGCATTTTGTAGGTTGTCCAATGGTTCCCAGGAGTTGTGCTCTGCGGTGTATCCTTTCCACCTGACTAAGTACTCCATTTTGTTCCTTTTTAATCGTACATCAATTATTTCTTCTACCTCGTACTCTTTTTCACCATCTATTTCAATTGGCGGTGGAGGTTGTGCTTTTTGCCCTTTCATTGGTCATTTCCAAGGGGGGATTCATGAGACATTTACCACGGGATGGATCTGTTGCGAGAAGGGTAGGTCCAGTTCCACTGCATTTGACGACACTATTTTCTTGATTGGGTAAGGCCCAATCCATCTTTCCACCAGTTTTTTAGTTGGTCGGCCAGTCAACCTTAAATCTTTGGTTGACAGCCATACTTCATCTCCAAATTTGTACTCTGGTGCATCTGATCTGTGTCTGTCGGCATACAGCTTCATATCACTTTGTGATTTTAGTAAGGCTGCCTGAGTTTCCTCGTGAATTTCCTTCATTTTCTGCACAAACTCTGATGCTGCCGGGTGACTACCTTCCCTTCTTGGCTCGATTCCCATCCTGGGGTGTTTGCCATAGTTGACAAAGAATGGTGTTTGTTTGGTGGACACCTGAATTTTATTATTGTAGCTAAATTCGGCGATGGCTAACCATCCAGACCACGTTTCTTGTCTATGATCTACGAAAATCCTCAGGTACTGTTCCAAGTCCTGATTCATTTGTTCTGTTTGTCCATTTGTTTGTGGATGGAATGCTGTGGACAAGTCTGTGCTAATGCCCAACATTTGGTTCAGCTCCTTCATCATTTGCGCAGTGAACTGTGGGCCACAATCTGAGATTATAGATTCAGGGAGTCCATGGAGTTTCCAAACATGGTCCCTAAATAATGTGGCTAACCCCTGTGCCGATGTTTCTTCTGATGTGGGAATGAAATGCGCCATTTTTGACATTCTGTCACAAACTACCAAAATCGCATTATGACCATGTGATTCTGGTAATTTTGTGATAAAGGCGGCGGAAATATTTGTGCAGGGCTTTGCTGGTGCTGAGTTTGGCATTAACTTTCCAGCGGGGGGCTCTGGGAAATTCTTATTTCACTGGCACTTGTCACATCCACTAACATATTTTTTGATAAATCTGGTGATCCCAGGCCACCAGTAATTCCTTTTGACAAGTTCAATCGTCTTCCACTGTCCTCCATGTCCTGCAATGGGCGTGTCGTGGTGTAGGCAGACTATCTCCATCCGCAGTTTCTCGTCCTTAGGTACATAGACTTTTCCTTGCCAGAGGATAAGTCCCTGCTCCATCTCCCATTCTTGAGCGTTTAGTGTTTTAACACCAGCCTTTTTCATGGCTTCTACCGCCTTTACCACTGCTTTGTCACGTGCTTCAGAATGTCGAATTTTGTTTAGTAGTTCCTTTTCTGAGCTATGAATAAATACGTGACCATGACGTAGTGCAGTGATTCTGAAAAAGTCCGGTTTGAGGAGCATGACATCCTTGTTGTCCTCATCCACCCCCTTTTTATGGTCTGGCCTCCTGGACAGAGAATCAGCCTTTCCCATAGTAACACCAGCTTTATGATGCAACACAAAATTGAATTGACTGAGGTACAAAGCCCATCTGGCTTGCCTGCGATTCAACTTCTTTGCACTCATAAAGTACTCGAGATTTTTGTGATCAGTGCATATCTCAAACTGTTCATGTGCTCCTTCCAAATAGTGACGCCATGTTTCCAGGCAACACATGATGCCTAGCATTTCCTTATCATGGACGTCATAATTGCGCTCAGTATCATTGAGCGACTTTGATAGGTAGGCCACAGGCCTCCACTTGTCATCCTTGCAGAGCATAGATAAGACGCCACCCGTAGCGTAATCCGATGCATCCGACTCCACCCTGAACTTCCTATCTGAATCCGGGGCAACTAGTAAGGGTTGCTCTGTGAATATTTTTTTCAGGCTCTGGAAAGCCTTTTCTTGGACCTCCGTCCATTCCCATGTTTTTTCTTTTCTAACCAGATCGTGTAGTGGCCGTGCAATTTTAGCAAAGTCCTGTACAAAGCACCTATAATAATTGGCTAGGCCTAAGAACCTTTGTACATCCTTGACACAAGAAGGGGTGGGCCAGCTAATAATAGCTTCGACCTTTTTTGTATCCATTTGAATTCCCTTGGGTCCTAGAACTACGCCCAAGAATTCAACTTCTTCCACACACCACACGCATTTTTCTGGTTTTACATACAGATCATTTTCTTCCAATCGTTGCAAGACTTGTTGCACAATTGCGTCATGCTCCTCTTTTGTTTTAGTAAAGATGAGTATGTCATCAATGTATACAATGACTTTTCCTGCATTGATCATATCACGGAAAATGTCATTCATCATTGCTTGGAAGGTGGCCGGTGAATTGGTTAGCCCGAAAAACATTACTACTGGTTCAAAAGAACCCTCGGGGGTAGTGAATGCAGCTTTCCATTTGTTGCCTTCCTTGATCTGTACGTTATTGTAACCCCACCTAAGATCTAGCTTAGTGAAGTATTTGGCACTGCCCGCTTGATCTACGAGTTCGGATATTAAGGGTAGTGGATAGTTATTTTTAACCATCCACTCGTTCAGGTATCTGTAGTCCTGAACCATCCGCTTCTTTCCGTCTTTCTTGCTTACAAAGAAGACGGGTGACATCTGTGGTAATTTGGAGGGTCAAATATACCCTTTTGATAGTTGATCATCCACAAAGTTCCGTACTTCTTGAAGCTCATCTGGGGATAAGGGATAGACCTTCCCTTTCTGGGGCTGATAGCCAGGTTTGGTATCAATTGCATGATCCCAAGGTTTTCTAGCCGGCATGCACTCCGATGCTCCTTTCTCAAAGATTTTGAGGTATTGATGGTATTGTTCAGGTACCATTTCCTTGGTTGTGAGTTTTGCCAACTCTCGCACATGCGTCATTGATCCGGCCTTTGATCCAGCGGATGATGGAAACACTGGTAAGAATGGGTATTTATCCCCATGTTTGTATTGACCTGGGTGTTTCATTTGTTCCATGTACGTGAGATGCTTCTCACTTTCCTCTTTTTCTTCGAGCCAGTGTGCGAAGTCTAATTCCTTCTCCTGTTCCCACAGATATTCCAGAACACGCCAGTGTTCTGCTGATCGGACCTTCTGCTCCCACTTCTTGGTCCACTCCCTTTGCCTATGTCCACAGCTCCGTGGACAATGTGTCAATTTGACTTGACCGGTTTCCCAATTGATTTCAGGATTGTGTTTTCGTAACCACATAGATCCTATGATTACATTGGTCTTTCCCAGCTCGCATATCTCAAAGGTGGCTCGTTCCTTGTGCCCTTGGTAAGATAAAAGTAGATCAACCTCATGGGTGATCATTCCTCCTTCATTATTTGTTCCGTCCACATTCCGAACTTGAATGGGGCGTTCCAAGGGTATTAATTTGAAGCCCATCCTCTTTGCATATGCAGCATGCATGAACAATCCTGTTGCTCCTGAATCAAGCAACGTGGTCTGCTGAGTTTGTTCATGCGTGTCCAACCTTTCCAACCCAACCTCCATTAAGATCTCATCCTTCCGTCCTATTGATCTAACTAGAAATTCCTTTTCTCCTTTTTTCAACTTCCTTTTTGGACAAGCAGTTTCAGCGCTAGGTGCTATATCACGCTGCTTTCCTTTTAAGTCCTTTTGTCCCTTTGTAGATACTTGTACTACTGTATTTGTTAACGAGGAATTAAGCACAGGTTTAGCCGCCCTGCCACGCTCCTTGGGAGTGACACTTTCAGCGCTGCGCGCTATATCAAGGTGTTTCACCTGGGAGTTTGCCTCTTGTGGGAACGTCTCAGAAGTCCTTGAGACTCCCGAGATTGTTCTTGCATCAACCCGGTCAGCGCTAGGCGCTATATCAAGGGGCTGTGCACTATCTAATCTATCTAGTACAGTGTATCTATTATGAGAGTCCAGTACGGGACCTACTGACTCTCTTCCTCTTTTAAATTCTCTTCTCCCTTTTTGAAGTACTCCTTCATTTCGTCAAATGTCATGGTGCGAATATCGAGTCCTGATCTGCAGTTCCTGGAGATGTGTCCGATCTTGCCGCATTTGTAACATCTGAGGGGTGGTCTTTGATTTTGATCGACATCCATTGCGTTAGGGTCCGGCCGATTTGCCGTACTACTTGAACTCGCGGAGGCTCCAGCTCCCAATCGTCCCTGGTTCACTGATCCCGATCTGAATCTCCATCGGGGTTTGGGCTGGCCAGGGGCTACTGGCTTCGCTGTATTCGGGCCTTTGGAAGCTCCTTCACTCCTATTGGCAGAGCTACTGGTCCGCGAGGAGTAATACTTCTCCTCGGCTTTCACCTGTCTCCACTGGCGATCCAATCTTACTGCTTTCTGGTACCATCCTTCAATGGTTTTGGGTACCTCATCGGCCTCCATTATCCTTTTTCGGAGTCCGGTATTCAAACTGTGTTTAAACTCTTCGATAAGAGCTCTTCCCAGGTATCCGGTGCCTTGTGATACCTTCTTAAATTTCTGCACGTGTTCTTCACACGTACTGGACCCTTGCATCATGGTCCGCATTTCCGAGATCTTTGATGACTGCTCATCAGTGTCACCAAAATCCCTTCTGATCTGCCTAAACAATTGTTCCGCCGTTTGCGGAATTCCTTCTTTGTCGTTGGCCATCTGCTCCAACAGATTGTCCTTCCAATCTACAGCAAAGCCTTCCATCATGTACAATATGATCAATAAGATCCGTTCTTCCTCATCGGATTCCAGCATCTTCAATTGAATGTACAACCTGCATGCGTTGATGAAGTTTGTTACTTCGGACATTTTCCCTGACAAAACCGGCGGTTTGGCTACATCTATTCTAGATGATCCGCTGGTGCCAGGAATATTGAATAC
Organism: Amanita rimosa; assembly: GCA_023014395.1. NCBI lineage: Eukaryota > Fungi > Basidiomycota > Agaricomycetes > Agaricales > Amanitaceae > Amanita > Amanita rimosa. Next base: position 74,747 of record JAEBUO010000087.1, read on the forward strand.
TGTTCCAGGCGGTATGTTAACGATATTGGCGGGGGGAGGAGTGTGTGCTGCTGCAGCCGTGGCGGCCTGTGCAGCGTTTGTTTGCAGCTGTGTCAGCTGGTTTTGGAGGGCTTGGATGGTCGCAGCTTGCGCGTTGAGGAGATTCAGCAATTCTGCTGAGGTCATTTCTTGGGGCACCGCCATACTGTGATAGTTTGGCAGTGGCAATGTGGGTGATGGTGTAAGCGGGGGTGGTGGTGAGGAAAACGGTGGTGCGGGTTCTCTGATGAAATCTGCGTCAGAGTTGAAAAGTAGGTTTGGGTTTAGGGTTGCTGGATTAGGTACTAGGATGGGAAACGGTGCTGCCTCCCACTGATGTGGTTCCTCTGTGATAGAGTTTGTAGAGTGTGATGATGAAGATGAGGAAGGAAATTACCCTTCTGATGAACTAAAACCCATGTCGTTTGGATCAAGATCGCCTGTGACAGCATCCCAAAAGGTATCGTTATTTGTGTCTCCTATTTTGTACTTGTACGTAAGTGAGGGAGGTCTTGGCCTGTCACTTGCTTGGGAACGTATGTATGAAACGTGCACTCAGGGTCTACAACCACCCCTGCAGTGCTACAATTTATGATACTGACTACTTGTTTTATTTTATGGATGAAGGTTCTATCTAAGTTGGGTCTGAACGGTTGTCCAACTGCTGCTACACCATACGGGTGCAGGCCTTTCTCAGAGACGCGTGGGCAAGTGCCAGCTATCTCCAAGGGGTACGAGAAAAAGGTATTTATGTAACTACGAATATAGCCTTCAGAGGCCTAGACCAGGGCAATTTAACGCACTAGGGGGCTGGTGAGGCTGGTCCCTAGATACGTGTCACGTATCGTGTGACAAATCTGGCACTGGTTTCCTGTGCACAGGTGACCCTATCTACCGGGTTAGGTACTTCGGTTTGCGTAGACCGGGAACGTAATGCCAAGTTAGTCGAGGGCCACGAGGCAGGGCCACTGGGTGCACAGTTTTTTAACGGTGTCTGGCAACCAATACCGCAATTTTAACGTCGGCGTACGACAGTATATATCCCCCGGTTCTCTGCCACTTAAGCCTGTGGTCCGGCTTTATCAAGCGTTGGGGCTGCTAGAGAAGGTAGTCGAGTTCTACTATCAGGAACCCCCTGGCGTGACACCTAGGAGCCCCAACAGAGAATTGAGGAGAGGAGAGGAAGGGAGGGATGAAACCCGAGAGAACTCGACTGAGGACTCTGGGTGCTGAATTGCACTCCTTATATACTACGACAGGTGGTCTGTGCACTACCCTAAGCCCTACTCTAAATATAGTAAGGTATGAGTAAGACGGCTGCGCATGTAGTAATGGTAATGAGTCATCAGCGCCAAGCTCCGATATCTTATCTACGGCTTTATCTAAGCGCCAAGTGATAGGCGCCTGCTTAGTCAGCATGTGTTTATATAATATGAAGAAAATAAATAATAAAATGAAAATGACTTGGTGAAAAAGCCGAAGCTTTTCAGTCGGTCATGACACTTTGGTGCCTTTTTCAAATCACATTGCTTTATTCTTGCATCGTCTTGCCACTAGTTGTCTTGCTAGTTCATGTGCTGCTAGCACTTCTTCTCTGGCCTTCCTTAGGAACTGAAGGTGTTCCTCTGCTGCTGGTGTAGTCATTCGTGTTGTAGCTGTGGGAAGTGCAATAGGGTCCGTCCCATACATTAATCTGAATGGGGAAGTTTTGATTGTGTCATGATGTCGGTTATTGTGAGCAAATTCGGCTATTGGGAGGAGTGGTTTCCATAGATGCAGTTTGTTGGAGCAGAACATTCGGAGGTAGACTTCTAGTTCCTGGTTGACTCGTTCTGTTTCTCCGTCAGTCTGGGGGTGATAGGCTGTGCTCATTCTATGGTCGATTCCTAATGCTTTTTGTATTTCCTGAAATACTTTTGTGGAGAACTGTGGTCCTCGATCCGAGATTAAAACATCAGGTAGGCTGAACTGTTTGAAAATTTCAGAGACATAAAGTTCTGCTGTGCCTAGAGCATCGATTGTCTTTTTGCAGGGTGTGAAAATTACCCCCTTTGTAAGACCATGGTCCACTGTGACCAGGATCGAGTCAAAGCCATCAGAAAGGGGTAGATCAGTGATAAAATCAAGGGTTACTTGCTGAAAGGGGCGGGTTGCTTTTGATGGAATCAGGTGAAGGGCTGGTACATTTGGGTGTGTGTTAATCTTCATCTGCTGACAGAGGGCGCATCCTTCTATCCATTCCCTGACATGTTTGAACATTCCGGGCCACCAGTAATCACGTTTAAGGAGTTCAAGAGTCTTCAATTGTCCAGGGTGGCCTGATGATCGTGCTTCATGTGTTTCTTTAATCAACTTGGTCTGTAATCCATCTTGATCAGGGATGTAGGTCCTGCCAAGATAATGAACAATTCCGTTTGTATAAGACCAATCTTGTATATTCGATTTGATCGGTGGGGCACGATGTGTGGTGATAACCTCGATTAGAATACGTCCAAAATCATCTTTTGACATTGCCTTCTGAATTTCTGTGACTAGGTCTTCTGCAATAAGACGGATAAAACAATCCTCTGGTAAGACTATGACATCTTCTTGTGATTCGTTATTTCCCATATGATCAGGTCGTTGAGATAGAGCATCTGCTTCAAACATCTTTGTGCCAGGGACGTGCTCGATGCGTAGGTCAAATTCTGATAATAGGGATGACCCTCTAGCTTGTCTAGGCGTTAAGCATTGGGCAGTTCAATAATAGGACAAATTCTTGTGGTCACAGTGAACTATGGTGGTGTGGGGTGATCCATGTAGTAGATGTTGCCAGGTCATCAATCCCTTGATGATTGCCAAGAGTTCTTGATCATAGATCTGGTAATTCTGCTCCGTTTGTGTTAATGCATGTGAAATAAATCCACAAGGATGTAAAGATCCTGTTTCATCTGCTTGTTTCAAAACTGCTCCTATCACCTTATTTGATGCATCGGTCTGAAGGATGAAGGGTCGAGTTGGATCTGGCATTAATAATACTGGCATAGATGCAAACCGTTTCTTTAGAATTTCAAAGGCATTGTTCCGTTCAGTAGTCCAGTCGAATGGTTCAGCTTTCTTAGTGAGGTCGGTGAGCGGTTTAGCGATGGCAGCAAAGTTTCCAATGAAGCGTCGGTAAAAGTTCCCAAATCCGAGGAATGATCGGACTTGTTTGACTGTGGTAGGGACTGGCCAATCAGCAATCCCTGCTAACTTTATTGGGTCCATCTGAATGCGTCCAGGGGTGATGATCATTCCTAAGAATTCAACTTCCTGCATGGTGAACTTGCATTTTTCTAATTTCAGGAATAGATCGTTATCTTGTAACCGTTGTAAAATTTGTTTTGTCCGCTCTTCCAGTTGTTCCGGTGTTTCTGTGCAGATTAACATGTTGTCCATGTAAATGATTAGCCATCCTTCATTGATCATGTCCCTAAAGTATTCATTCATCATAGTTTGAAAGGTTGACGGTGAGTTGCATAATCCAAAGAACATTACTGTTGGTTCATAGAGCCCTCGATTGGTGATAAAGTCTGCTTTCCATTCATCTCCCCTTTTGATGCGAACATTGTTGTATCCCCATCGGAGGTCTAGTTTGGTGAAGTACTTGGCGCTGCATAGTTTAGTCATGAGATTGGAAACTAAGGGAAGGGGATATGCGTTTTTGACGGTCCATTTGTTGAGGTATCAATACTCCTGACAGGGTCGGAGTGCTCCACTTTCTTTCTTTGCTACAAAGAAGAATGGTGATGCTTGTGGTGATGTAGATGGTTTAATGTATCCTTTCTTGAGTTGTTCATCAATCCATTCATCTAACAACCCCTGTTCTTTGACAGATAGAGGATAAAGTTTACTAGCCTTTGGGACAAAGCCTTCTTTTGTGTTGATTGCATGATCCCATGGTTGACTGGATGGGAAACATTCTGATGCCTTTTTGTCAAAGATGGTACGCCATTGTTCATATTCTGTTGGTAGAGTGGTAGATGGTTCGTCTTTCTTTAGTCTGTGTTCTAGTTCTTGTGATGCCGATGTTTTGACTCTTATCCAATAGTCATCTTTGCCCCATTGCTGGGAGTCGAGGGCTAGCTGCCAGATTGCTTTTGGCAATGTGTCTAGATCTCCAATTTTCAGAGATTTCTCTTGCCAGTTGATGATCGGGTTATTTTCTTCTAACCAGGGTATCCCTAAAATCATTCGTTGATCGCCTAGCTTAGTGATCCAGAACCAATTGATAAATTGCTGTCCATCAATCATGTAGCCTATCTTGGTCCGATGTGTGATCATTCCTTTCACATTTACTGTTCCATCTACATTTCTGACTTTAATTGGTTTCTTAAGTCGTTCTTTCCTGAGCTCCTTCACTGCTCCCTTGTCTACGAAGTTTCCTTCTGCTCCACAATTGATTAGGGCAGATGTTCCAGTGGGTAAATCGGTCGATTTGATAGTTAATGAAATGCACTTGCCATTGTTGGATAATACTATTACAGAATCAAGCGCTAACTGTTCAGATCTCGATAATAAGGAAGGGCCAACCGCTGAGTGACGCTTCCTAACTAAAAACCCTCGTTTTTGAATTCGTTTAAGAGGGCATTCTTCTCTTCAGTAGACATTGCTGAAAAGATTGCTCTAATTTTCTTTGCTGGTTCGTCTTCTTCCTTCTGTTGTTCCTCAGTGACGGAATGGACAGCCTTATTCTAATAAGAAGACCTGGATGAAGATGCATCATTGTGTTTCGGGCAGTTCCTGGAGATGTGTCCCTGTGTCCCACATCTGAAACACTTGCCAGTCTTTTGGTATTCCTCCTTTTGATCATCTGTCAATCGGCTAGGAGTCGTGGTATTTATAGCTCTGATTGCTCCGGGTCAATTGTTGTTTTGATTGAAACGTGTTCCAGATCCATCAGTGGTTCTCCTGTTCCCTTGTCCTGTCATGTCCCAGGCGTTATGGTGATCCTCAGCCTTATCATAGGCTTCTTGCATCGTCTTAATCTTCCTTTGGTCCTGTAAGATCGTCCTAGCAAGTTCTAAGGGTAATCCTTTGACAAATGCCTGTAACTGAGCAGGTATTCCAGTGAGCCCAGAGGTTCCTATGTCCATGTGAAATTTTCGAATGTATTCTGGGACTGAAACACCATTTCCAACTCTTAATTTGGATAGATTGTTCAGGGCTCGAAGGGTGCTGTTGACTTCTCCCCAGTCATTGATGAAACGTGTTTCAAATGCTTCATAGTTGCTCCATTTGAACGTGGCTGCGGTACTGCCTCTGTTGTCGTTCAATTCGCTTCGAATAATAGTTTTCCAGTCATCTAGTTCTGGTCCCATGCATGCAAGCACATATCTGACTTTCTTTTCATCCTTTCCTTCATAGTTCTGTTCGTTAAGGGTGAAGTAATCTTCAAGCTGTCCTAAAAATGACCTTGCTTCGATTTGTTTGCCTGTAAAAGGTTGTATAGGCTGTGGTTTGATATGTCCTTTAGAGCTAGCACTGGTTTCAGATGCCATTCTTGGTTCAGGAGTGATCGGTGGTTTGGGGTTAATCGGTGGTTCAGGGGTTGGTGTTCTGGTGATTGGTTTCGGTTCTGGAGTAGGGGTTCTACTTGGAGTTCTGGGTTTCGGAGATGGGGGTGGTCCTTGTTTCGAGTAATCTGTATCAAATGGGTTTTCCTCAAGCTTGGCTTGTTCAATTCGTAGTAATTCTTCCCACTCTGCTAAAAGGCTAGCTGTGATCCCGTGTCAGTCGCTATCTCTAAAGAATCCTCTGTAGAGGGTTCTTCCTGGGTCGTTTTCTGGTTCCTTGACAAGGTAGAGTGGTTCTCCTTGTACTTCACTACCCCAGTCTAGGTAGATTTGATCGGATAAATCGAATTCAAAGGCTCCTGAGTAGAAATCTCCTGAAAAATATTTATCTGGGACTGGTTCGTTTCATTTCCATCCTTCTGTAACAAAATACCGGGTTTGTTGGTAGAGAAAAACTTCTCGTTGTCCAAGGTAGTATTTCCCCTTATAGGTGACGGATCCATTCGGGGGTCATTCCTGAGAGCTGCGGGTCTCAATGGTGTCGGCTAGGGATGATACCCTGAGCTAGTCCTGAGTTCCAACTTATGTTATGGTCGATGTCCACAACGTCGTTCAGCGTCCAAGTCTGCAGCGACAAACAGAGTCTTGGTCTGTTCCCAATCACTAGACAAGGATTCTAGGCACTAAGTCTAACGATGACGAAGGCTAGAGAGAGAGCGAGGAGAGCGGTTGAGGCGACGAGCAAAAGAGCATTCAAGTTATGGATAAGATTCGACTAAGTTGGAACTAAAGAACTATGGTACATGAGAGGGGTTTATATACGTTGAGAGAACAATAGAAACTAAAGGGGAAAGAGCATAGCTATCTGAGAAAGGAAAGGTGAAGGTAGCTATAAAAGGAGATAATGTCCAAGTGTAACTATGGGTTTGTAATAAGTAAATGTAGTCCGTTTAACAAAGGGAAAAGAGAATTGTAACAAACGCATTGAACATGACTGAGGACTTGAAAAGGTCAAAGAAAGGGAGAGAACGAGGAACAAGAATGGAGAGACTAAGAGACGAGACACAACCGATGAGACTTTAACTGAGGGGGGGACTTTCTTATTATTCTAAGGAAAATGCAAACACTTTATATACTTTTCATACTCTACTGAGACAACGAGACTCTGAAAATCCTACTCCTTCGTCCAAATCCATGCTTGAAAGGCAAACCTCGATGTAGCCTAGATGTTCGGAAAATCCTTCAATTGCTGCTGTCATATTGCTTCGTAGTGTGACCCTGCTATGTGTCTTGATGTGCGCAGGGTACTAGCGTCAAACGCCACTCCGGTAACCTGTAAAACCTTTGTGTACCTCACTCTGACGCTACTTCTTTCTTTGGCAATTGCGTTCCTGCAGTTTGGACGTGATTCCGTTATCCGATATAGGTCCTTGCTTATTGAGCCCCGTACATTGTCAATCATAAGCCATTTTCCTGGGCGGAAAACAGTCTTGTGATCGATCATTGATAAACTGAGTGATCGGTATCGTGATTGATGCAATGGTGTTTCCCAATCCATCAGTGGCTATACGGCCGTCCTTCCCGTTATGGTCGTGATGAGTCAGCGGATGTACTGTCTCTGTCGAGCGCTGGAGAAGCAAGCTCTCGTCATTCCGTGTTAGGTGTACGAGTGAGAGTTGTCTTGCGGGATAGAGATGCGCTTGTGTGACCATTGGATCTCATCGGATAAGCAGAATATGTCGGATGAAGGCGTATTGCATGCATCGGATAATCGGCTGCTTGTGAACAACCTTGGGAAGTGCAAATGTTAGTGAAGGGGTCAGCGCATGTGTGGGATCCCTAGCATTCCGAAGGTAAGGCTTCTAAAGAAGCCTTACATGGTTGTAGCTGGACACAGCTCATCATTTCCCCCCCACTTAAAAATTTGACCGCCCTCAGTCATCGCACTTACATTCCAATTAAAGAAGGACAATGCATTTGTGGCCGTAATACGGGTTTGCCGGCATTACACGGTGATCTAATGCTTCGATGATGTAAGCATAAATGAATTCATGACTGTAATAAGGGTCTCCCATTATCATGATGAGCTAGTAGCGTCATATCAGTCCAAGCCATAGGCTTCTATGTGGATCCTTTTGTGTGTTTGAGGTTGCCGTGCCGTTGTTACGTGATTGTGACCACTCTGAGTGCTCCGGGGGGTGCATGTTCCGGGTCTCTGGTATTCCTTGTGGGATTTTCCTCTTCCTTTCATTCTTTCCTTTCCCCATGTTGTCCGCCCACCAAAACTTGCCTGATTTCTCCTCCGATGACAAAATTGCACAGATGGAGGTGCAATTGGCTTGCAAGAAGGCGGAGAAAGCGGAGAAGGCTTGGTTGGCAAGGGAGGGGGCTGAGAAAAAGGCACGCGAGGAGGAGGAGCGTCGCAAAGCAGAAGAGGCCGCACATTTGGCTGAGGAACATCGTCAAGCTGAGGAGGCTGCGCGAGCAGCAGAAGAATGTTGCAAAGCGGAAGAGTGTCGTTGAGCAGAGGAAGTGGCACGAGCGGCTGAAGAACGTTGTAAAGCGGAAGAGGCTTGTTTGGCAGAGGAACGTTGTCAAGCAGAGGAAGTGGCACGAGTGCAGGTTGGTCGTCCCAAGCCTTGACGTAGAAGCAAGGCCATGACGCAGGAGCCTTCTCCTGTCAACTTACATGGGGCACTGGCTGCAGCAGAAGCAGCAGAAGCGCAGATGTTGGTTGAGGACACGGAGGTGCTGGCGAGCATGGTCATCAACAATAAGTGGGAGGCAGCATGGGTAAAGGGGAAAGGTCGTTCCAAGCAACCGAGGCAGATGAGCACAAACGCGGAGGCTGGACCATCAAAATGGTCCAAGTCAAACACGCCAAATGAGAGGGCGTGTGATAGGTACGTCGGTACTGCCTTTCGTAAACAGCCTAATTGAGTTTGTAGGTGCGCCAAAAATGGTATAAAATGTGTTCCGTTGACGTGGCCCAAAAGCAAGGTTTGTGCAGAATGTCAACGCATCCAGCAGGTGTGCAAGGTAAATGGGAAGTCTGTTTCTGGTTGCATATCGAAGAGAGGTGGCAAGGTCAAGAAGATACTGGAAGTTTCCGACGACAAACCAGAAGATGACGAGGACACAGACAAGGAAGAGCTGTTGGGCATTGAAGACATGCTCATTCAACAAGACATGACAAACTCTCTCCTCTGCACACAAAACGCCTTACTTGAGGCCCTCCTGCAGGAATTCCGACGCGTCGCCTCCCTCCAGCATGCCACCTTGGTTGCGGTTAACCAAGAACAGAACAAGTGTCTCGGATTATCAACAGTGGGTGTCCTGATGGCCGCGGATGACATAGGATTTGGTATGGTGGGATTGGGACTTTTTTCAAATGAGGTTGTGTCGGTCCAGACAGGAGATGGGGCACGTATCGTGGTGACAGGGGGATTGGGGTCAGAGTCAGAGTCCGACTCTGAGTCTGCTTCATCAAACGTGGAGTAACGGCTTGTTTTCCTCTTCGCGTCGTCCTTGTTTGCCTCGTTATCTTTTATTTTATTTTGTATTTTTTACAACTGAATTTGGTGTGTGCACGGTCGGAATGGTGAGATATAATGAAATGAAATAAGTGGTGTGGTAAATGGTGTGCAATAAATAAGAAAACATAACCCAAGCAGCAGTATTTGTGTCAGCTGCTGCTAGTTTTAGATGTCGTCCGGATCATCATCGGGTTCTGAGTCCAGCAATACTTCCTCCAATTCTTCTTCTTCCTCTACTTCCACATTCTCCTGCACAGAATCGTCGCCTTGTGAATCACTGTTGGCCATATTTTCGAGCTCCTCCTCAGAGGCATCTAATGCACTGTCGGGTATGATTAAATGCCATCTTGCAAAATACGGAATAATGTGGAATGCAGCATAGGGTCTGTCAAGTACTGTACCGTCCAATTTGCAAAGCTGGTACATGCCTCCCTTATTCTGCAACAACACCACATAAGGACCAATGTATCGAGGGCGCATCTTCTGGTTAAGGGATTTTTCGATAGCGGTATTGTGGACCAAGACCAATGCACCCCACTTGAAGTCGAAGTTCCGTATCACTGTCGAATGCTCCTGCTCGAATCGTTTAGCCGCTGCTACTTGTGCTGCATAAACCTTATCCTTCAATGCCTCTGTCTGAGCATGTCGCTTTTGTAGCTCGGTAGCACGATGGGCAATTAATTCCGTGGTGGATAAAAATGTTGCTGGAGGTGGCAATAGGTAGGTGGCTTCTACAATATCCAGTGGAAGTGGTGGCTGTGTCCTGGTGACTGCAAAGTAGGGAGAGATTCCCATTTGTTGCCTTGCTGTGACACGTTTGGACCAGAATACGGAATGGAGAGCGGAAGCCCAATTGGCACTTTGTCCGTCACTAGCTTTGTATAGTGCCTGTCTAACGTTGTAATGGCTCCGTTCTACTATCCCATTAGCACGTGAGTTGTAACCCGAGATGCAGATGTGATGAATGTGGTATTTCTTAGCTAGATGCGCCACAGCCTGGATAATTGGTGCTCCATTATTCATAACAATCTCCACTAAGCTTCCCCATCAACAAATAAGGTCCTCAAATATCCAATCCCCAATGGCGTTGGCAGTTTCTCGACCCAAAGCGCGATATTCCGGGTAGTGAGTGAGAGAACAATGAGCTTGAATGAGGTATTTGTACTGGTTTGATGGCAGTAGGTGCATAGTGTCCATGTAGACTTTAGCAAAGATGGGAGCAGGTTCTGCAACAACAGGCAGAATTTGGAATAGCTGTAATTGGCACTCTTGACATGTATGACATGACCTGATGTACCACTTGATGTCATCGTGCATTTGCAGCCACCAAAAGCGTTCCGCAACAGTGGAGCGGGTTGCATAAAATCCGCAATGGCCTAATTCATCATGACAACCACCAACACTTGTAGTCTCCTGGATGGCTCCAACACTATCTTGTGGGCACCATGTTGGTCCTTAAGCCATAGTTTGTCATCGTTAAGGAAGTATTGCGTGCAGAAACGCGCAAACCGTGCCCATTCCTCATCCGCTAATTCCTCTACTCGTCCCGGATCTGTTAAAAACCGCTTGACCAGGCGTAACCATTCCTCATCTTTGGCAGATAGTTTGGCCCTCCAGGGAAACACCTCCTTGTAGGTCATTCCTTTGGCTGTTGTGACCTCTTCCACTTCTGGTGTCTCATTCCCAAGTAAGAATGTGGAAACAGTTATAACTGGGAACTTAGTGAATTTCTCAGTGTTCCTACTCATAGTTGACTTTTCCCTTTTTCTCACTACTTGAGCATGGAAGTGCAGAACTGCAATGACCTGTTTTCTCATTATTGCGGCTTTCACCAGGTTTATCTGATGCATAAACCCGTAAAGGTTGTCAATCCAGTCGTCAAACTCCTCATCCTCTTTGCTATCCGGCTCTTCATCTAATGGCTGACATGGGCGTCGAGATAAACCGTCTGGTGTGTGGAGTCGACCAGGCACATGCACTAGCTTGAAATGGAAAATGAGGATCGACAAGATCCACCAATTAATTGAGGCTGATGGCACTATATCGGGATTTTTCAGCATGTCCTTTATGTAACACGCATCTACCTCCACAATTAAGTTCCATACTCCAATCAGGTATAGCTTGAGTGCTCTTAAAGCACGGAATAACCTGTAGATTTCGAGTTTTGGCTGTGAGAACCTTGCCTCGCGTTCATTTAGCGTGATAGATCCGAATCTACTGTAGTGGCATATAGCTGGGTTGTCCTCGTTGCACTGGCATAAGAAGAATCCGATGGTGATGAGCTGTGTCCAGCTACAACTGTGTAGGGCTTCTTTAGAAGCCTTACCTTCGGAATGCTAGGGATCCCACACATGCGCTGACCCCTTCGCTAACATTTGTACTTGCCAAGGTTGTCAACAACATCTGATTATCCGACACTCTTTTCCGCGCAACAGTCATTCACCCGATAAGGCCAGGTTCTGATTATCCGACGAGATCCAACAGTCACACAGCACAGGTCTATTCCGCAAGCCGCCTCCCATTACCACCGCCTGTACACCACAGTCTGCCTCCCCGCAGTGCAGCCGGCTGACTCAGCACGACCATAACAGGAAGGACGGACATATAGCCACTGCCGGATCGGGATACATTGTTGCATCAGTCACAATACCGATCACTCGGTTCATCAACGATTGATCACAAGAAGACTATTTTCCGCCCAGGAAAATGGCTTATGATTGACTATGTATGACAGTCACTAGGGAGCAACAAGCAAGGACCTATATCGGATAACGGGATCATGTCCAAAATGCAGGAACGCGACTGCCAAAGAAAGAGATAGCGGCACAAGCGGTTTTTACAGGTCACTGGAGCAGTGTTTGACGCTAGTGCCCTGCGCACATCAGACACATACCAGGGTTGCGCTACGAAGCCATACGACGGCAGCAAATGAAGGATTTTCCAAGCGTCTAGGCTACATTGAGGATTACCTTTCAAACATGGATTTGGACGAAGGAGTAGAAATTGCAGAGTCGTTTCGTCTCAGTAGAGTACAAAAAGTATATAAAGTGTTCGTTTTCCTCAGTAATAATAAGAAGAAGCTCCCCCTCAGTCCAAGTCTCATTGGTTTCGTCTCATCTCTTAGTTTCTCCGTTTCTCTCTATCGTTCTTGTTCTCTCTCTCTAGCTTTCCAGTCCTCAGTCACGTTCAACGCATTTGCCCTCGTTGCCTACAAGTTTAAAAGTCGTCTCGGACACTGTGCACCGTGTTCAGCACAATGGTACAAAGTCACTGCACACCGCGGTGGGTGTAATTATCCTATTTTCCGCACTTCCGCACTCCCCGGATTATCCGCTATCCGATTATCCGTTATCATCCGGGCGTGGCACTATTATCCAATTATCCAAATCCACATACCCATGCACTAATCACCGCCCCACAGTGGTTTTGACAGGACTTCTTTTGGGACTCACACAACACATTCCCCGTCTTTAGCTGGTGGAGTAGGATATCATATTGGCTGCCCCAGTGAGGCTTTCAAAAGGATTTCACCATCAACACCCCCACAGTCCCCTACCAGTCCGCAATTTCCCGGGTCTCTCACAGAGTCACCAGGACCTAGTCTAGTCACAGACTTTCATAGGTCACTCAGGACACGAGCAACAGTAGCTTCCCAACTACTACAGATAGATCCGGCAGAGGCTTTTGTGGAAATCTTCAGAGAGTCAGGAACCCTGCTTCACCAATCCCACCGTCAACTTGGACTTGAGCCAGAGTTCAAACAAATCGATAACATTGATAGAGTTAGCAGCTTGGGAAGTACCTCTACTCCAACCCCTACACCGCACTCGCCTGCTTCTGCAGATACTTCTGATCTGGAGATCTTCCAGTCCTTCGAGGCAACACAAACAGATCTCCTGCCGAGTAGTGACGAGTCTAGCAGCTCATCCCTGACAACAAGTCCGCAGCCTTCCATAGCCTTGCCTAACAAAAATCCTATTCCTGCTATTGAACCACAGCCCGCTTTACCCATGACAATAGTTCTGTTGCCACCTATCAATTCTGCACCTATCCCGTCTACCATTCCAATCCCAATTTTACCAACAAATCCCACACCTACATCATTGATGGCCAACAAGTCAATGCCAGTGCAGTATGCCACTGCCGCTCCGCATTTTTACTTGTCACAGCCACAGCGGTTGCCACGCTATTTTGCGAAACTTGAGCTTCTATTCCAGGAAGCCGGGATTACGGATAACCAGCAGCAGAAAACTTATTCTCTGTGCTACTTAGCGGATACGGAATATGAACTATGGGGAACAGTGGACACGTTTGACACACCGGCAATGTATGAGCAGTTCAAAGTCTCCATTCAGGAGTTATATAGCGGAGTAATCAATGAGCACCAGCATACACAAAACCACCTTGACAGACTCGTCAAGGAAACCCTATGACTTGGCGTTAGAACCGCAGAGGAGCTATGCAGCTACTATCAGCGGTTCTTAGTCATCACAAAGTACCTCGTCAGTAACGACTGGTTGTCCATAAGACAACAGAGTGAGTACTTCTTCAAGGGTTTCCAGGTGGATGTTGCGACAGAGATGTACCAATGGATGCACACCCAGTACCCCGCAGTGCACCGAGGAGATCCGTTCTCACTCGCGCAAACCCTAGCTGCAGCACAAGAGGTCATACAGGGTCAATCATTTTATGACAAAATGATTAGTAAAGCCACTACTCCATCACATCTGCTTAAATCTGAGTCATTGCCACCCACTAGGTCAGAGCCGCCCTCCACCCAATTTGTCAAACAGGAGAACATGACAGCTATGTTCGAGAAATTCGGACAAATGATGATCCAGACTCTCAGCCAGTCTCTTGCTGCAACCTGCGCTCCGCCTGCCGCTCCACAATACCGCAATTATGCAACACCCGCAACAGGCTCAAATGCTATCCCTATAGGGAGCGCACAGCCAGTGCCATGAGCAAATTTGTACAGGTGCAACTTTTGCAGTGACCTAGCACATTTCATGAGCAGATGCCCGGATGTAGAGCAGTACCTGGCGAGTGGGAAAATCGTCAAAAACATAGAAGGCCAGATTACGCTACCTACCGGTAGCTTTGTACTGCGTTATATCCCAGCTAATACAATCAAGGAGAACCTTGATGAGTATCAGTGCCGCAGTAGCAAGCAAGGAGCGGTTTGTCCCGCCATGTTTTACGCGCCGCAACATAGTATTCCCGAGGTTGTTGTCTCACCACCCCCAGCTCCAGCCCTCACCTACAAGACAACGGTCAAACCTGTGGAAGACGAAGAAGAGGAGATTACAAGGTTGCAGCAAAGGATAATGGCACTGCAGACAAAAAGTGTTACGGTCGATGTCCACAACATCGTTCAGTGTCCAAGTCTACAGCGACAAACAGAGTCTTGGTCTGTTCCCAATCACTGGATGAAGATTCTAGGCACTAAGTCTGACGATGACGAAGGCTAGAGAGAGAGCAAGGAGAGTGGTTGAGGTGACGAGCAAAAGAGCATTCAAGTTATGGATATGATTCGACTAAGTTGGAACTAAAGAACTACGGTACATGAGAGGGGTTTATATACGTTGAGAGAACAATAGAAACTAAAGGGAAAAGAGCATAGCTATCTGAGAAAGGAAAGGTCAAGGTAGCTATTAAAAGGAGATAACGTCCAAGCGTAACTATGGGTTTGTAACAAGTAAATGTAGTCCGTTAACAAAGGGAAAAGAGAACTGTAACATTACCCCCTTTGTATGCGAGAAGTCACCGACTTCTACCAGCCAGAAGTCGTCCAGCCGTGATCTGTCCTAGACTCGGCCCATTTGATGGTGTTGTCTAACTCTTTTGTCAACGTTTCCACCTTCCACTTAAGAGCTTCGGCAGCTCTATGTAAATTTTGTGCATTCCGAAGGAAGGAGTCGCGTTCCTCATAGGTCATTTCATGCGGGTCGATAGTGAGGGTGAGGGCAGCGAGGTTGTCAGTGGTGGAGGAAAGATTGGTGATGGAGCATGTGGCAGCGGCCAGGGCGTCGGTGACAACGGTGAGCGTGGTGTTCCTTTTTACAAACTGGGCAAAGTGGGGAAGGTGATGGTCGTCTGGGTATACTTGAGGAAGAAGGTCGGTGGGGTGAATATGAAGATCATTGTCTTCATACTGGATGATAGTGTTATTTTCAATAAAGACCTCGAGCGGGAGGTCTTGGAAGGCGAGGAAGGGCAAGAGAGCGGCAACAGTCTCATCGATGCACCAGTGTGCGCAGGAGAGGAGGGCCAGGGTGACGAAGTAAGCAACGAGGGCAAAAAAGGTGAACATGTTGATATAATGTGAGTCTGGCATTAGGTGATCATATTTTGGAGAATTTATACGTATTCCAGATTGCTGATTTCCATGTCCGAATCTGAACTTTTTATATCTAGTGGATCTTCGATTGCAGGGTCAGTGAGGAGTTCTCGTTCTTCCGAGATGAACTTGGTTAGCAAATTCAGATGTTGAATTCCTGGTACCGTGGTAGGGGTGACTAAAAATCTCCGGATTCTTCTGACAATGTCCACTATTATTTCTCTCTGTTCGTCAAACAAATACTGAAGGTCGTTGAGGATGTCTTCTATAAGCACACAAGGTCTTCCTGGGATTCTGATTTTTTGTCCAAGTAACCAAATTTGTGCACTACACTCCCGTGTCTGTATAGTGATCTCATCAATTCGTTTATACTCTTCTGGACATAGCAGTCTTCCATGAGCACTTTTGTAAACATCACTGTTGATGGCTAGAAGTTGGTAGACTGGTGGATCTTCATTATAGTTAGGTAAATCGGTTTCTGCGAATTGTAAATCATGGTATTTGGGAAGATAACTCCTGACAACATTGCAGGGGAGCTCCGTCGTTCCTAAAGGGTTCCTCTGATGGTGGTGGTTGAGTCGGGGAATGCAGTAATATTGTGAGATTAGTGCCATCGTTCGAGTAGGTTTTTCTGATAGATTTGGTGCCTTAGGAATGTGTCGGAGGGGAAGGTATTGTATGCAGGTATAGACGGTCTTTTCTTTGAGAGCTATAGTGTATCGAGAGAGTATTGAACAGTTTCGTTTCGTATAATGATAATTTTGTTTCAAGATGTGGCAGTTTCTGTATCAAGTCATGGTTCAGAGGTGTCAGTGTTGTTGGTATTCTGATAGGATATCAGTGGTGTTTGCAAGATTGCGAGCGGGTTCCCAAGAGTTATCGTTCGATCCGTAGCCTTTCCATTTAACTAGGTAGTGGTAGCCTGCGCCTCGCTTCCTGTGAGCTAGAATTGCCTCTACCTCGAATTCCTCTTGTCCATTTACGAGATCAGGGGGTGGTTTCACATAGTTCGGGCCATGCGCAGTCATTTCCCTATATGGGGTAAGGAGTGACGTATGAAACACAGGGTGAATGTGCCATTGTTTCGGGAGTTTCAATTTGTATGTTACTGGTCCCATCACTTGTTCGATTTCAAAGGGTCCTTCTCGTTTTGGTGCTAACTTTCTGGACTGATATGGTATGTGGAGATTTCTGTTCTCAAGCCATACTTTGGTGCCTTTTTCAAATTGTATTGCTTTATCCTTGCATTGTCTTGCCACTAGTTGTCTTGCTAGTTCATGTGCTGCTAGCGCTTCTTCTCTGGCTTTCCTTAGGAACTGAAGGCATTCCTCTGCTGCTGGTGTAGTCATTTGTGTTGTAGCTGTGGGAAGCACAACAGGGTCCGTCCCATACATTAATCTGAATGGGGAAGTTTTGATTGTGTCATGATATTGGTTATTGTGAGCAAATTTGGCTATTGGGAGAAGCGGTTTCCATAGATGCGGTTCATTGGAGCAGAACATTCGGAGGTAGACTTCTAGTTCCTGGTTGACTCGTTCTGTTTCTCCATCGGTTTGGGGATGATAGGCTGTGCTCATTCTATGGTCGATTCCTAGTGCTTTTTGTATTTCCTGAAATACTTTTGTGGAGAACTGTGGTCCTTGATCCGAGATTAAAACATCAGGTAGGCCAAACCATTTGAAAATTTCAGAGACATAAAGTTCTGCTGTGCCTAGAGCGTCGATTGTCTTTTTGCAAGGTGTGAAAATTACCCCCTTTGTAAGACCGTGGTCCACCGTGACCAAGATCGAATCAAAGCCATCAGAAAGGGGTAGATCCATAATGAAATCAAGGGTTACTTGTTGAAAAGGATGGGTTGCCTTTGACGGAATTGGGTGAAGGGCAGGTACATTTGGGTGTGTATTAATCTTCATCTGTTGACAGAGGGCGCATCCTTCTATCCATTCCTTGACATGTTTGAACATTCCAGGCCACCAGTAGTCACGCTTAAGGAGTTCAAGGGTCTTTAATCGTCCAGGGTGACCTGATGATCGTGCTTTGTGCGTTTCTGTAATCAATTTGGTTTGTAATCCGTCTTGGTCAGGGATGTAGGTCTTGCCGAGATAGTGAACAATGCCGTTGGTATAAGACCAATCCTGTATGTTTGATTTGATTGGTGGGGCACGGTGCGTGGTGATAACCTCGATTAGAATACGTCCGAAATCATCTTTTGACATTGCTTTCTGAATTTCTGTGACTAGATCTTCTGCAATAAGATGAATAAAACGATCCTCTGGTAAGACTATGACGTCTTCTTGTAATTCACTATTTCCCATATGATCAGGGCATCGGGATAGGGTGTCCGCTTCAAACATTTTTGTGCCAGGGACGTGCTCAATGCGTAGGTCAAATTCTGATAATAGGGATGACCATCTAGCTTGTCTGGGTGTTAAGCATTGGGCAGTTCAATAGTAGGACAGATTCTTGTGGTCGCAGTGAACTATAGTGGTGTGGGGTGATCCATGTAGTAGATGTTGCCAGGTCATCAATCCTTTGATAATTGCCAAGAGTTCTCAATCATAGATCTGGTAATTCTGTTCCGTTTGTGTTAATGCATGTGAAATAAATCCACAGGGATGTAGAGATCCTGTTTCATCTGCTTGTTTCAAGACTGCCCCTATCGCCTTATTCGATGCATCAGTTTGAAGGATAAAGGGTCGAGTTGGATCTGGCATTAATAATACTGGCATAGATGCAAATTGTTTCTTTAGGATTTCAAAAGCATTGTTCTGTTCAGTGGTCCAGTCAAATGGTTCAGTTTTCTTAGTGAGGTCGGTCAGCAGTTTAGCGATGGCAGCAAAGTTTCCAATGAAGCATCAGTAAAAGTTCCCAAATCCGAGGAATGATCGGACTTGTTTGACCATGATAGGGACTGGCCAATCAGCGATCCCAGCTAACTTTATTGGGTCCATCTGAATACGTCTAGGGGTGATGATCATTCCTAAGAATTCAACTTCCTGTGTGGCGAACTTGCATTTTTCTAATTTCAGGAATAGATCATTATCTCGTAACCGTTGTAAAATTTGTTTTGCCTGCTCTTCCAGTTGTTCCAGTGTTTCTGCGCAGATTAGCATGTCGTCCATATAAATGATTAGCCATCCTTCATTGATCATGTCTCTAAAGTATTCGTTCATCATAGTTTGAAAGGTTGACGGTGAGTTGCATAATCCAAAGAACATTACTGTTGGTTCATAGAGCCCTCGATTGGTAATAAAGGCTGCTTTCCATTCATCTCCCTTTTTGATGCAGACATTGTTGTATCCCCATTGGAGGTCTAGTTTGGTGAAGTACTTGGTGCTGCATAGTTTAGTCATGAGATTGGAAACTAAGGGAAGGGGATATGCGTTTTTGACGGTCCATTCATTGAGGTATCGATAATCTTGACAGGGTCGGAGTGCTCCACTTTCTTCCTTTGCTACAAAGAAGAACGGTGATGCCTGTGGTGATGTAGATGGTTTAATGTATCCTTTCTTGAGTTGTTTGTCAATCCATTCATCTAACAACTCCTGTTCTTTGACGGATAGAGGATAGAGTTTACTAGCTTTTGGGACAAAGCCTTCTTTTGTGTTGATTGCATGATCCCATGGTCAACTAGATGGGAAACGTTCTGATGCCTTTTTGTCAAAGATGGTGCGCCATTGCTCATATTCTGTCACTAGAGTGGTAGATGGTTCGTCTTTCTTTAGTCTATGTTCTAGTTCCTGTGATGCCGATGTTTTAACTCTAATCCAATAGTCATCTTCGCCCCATTGCTGGGAGTCGAGGGCTAGCTGCCAGATTGCTTTTGGCAATGTGTCTAGATCTCCAATTTTCAGAGATTTCTCTTGCCAGTTGATGATTGGGTTATTTTCTTCTAACCAAGGTATTCCTAAAATCATTCATTGATTGCCTAGCTTAGTGATCCAGAACCAATTGATAAATTGCTGTCCCTTGATCATGTAGCATATTTTGGTCTGATGTGTGATCATTCCTTTCACATTCACTGTTCCATCTGCGTTTCTGACTTTAATTGGTTTCTTAAGTCGTTCTTTCCTGAGCTCCTTCACTGCTCCCTCGTCTACAAAGTTTCCTTCTGCTCCACAATTGATTAGGGCAGATGTTCCAGCGGGTAAATCGGTTGATTTGATAGTTAACAAAATGCGCTTGTCATTGTTGGATAATACTATTACAGAATCAAGCGCTAACTGTTCAGATCTCGATAATAAGGAAGGGCCAACCACTGAGTGATGCTTCCTAACTAAAAACCCTCGTTTTCAAATTCGTTTAAGAGGGCATTCTTCTCTTCAGTAGACATTGCTGAAAAGATGGCTCTAATTTTCTTTGCTGGTTCGTCTTCTTCCTTCTGTTGTTCCTCAGTGACGGAACGGACAGCCTTATTCTGGTAAGAACACCTGGATGAAGACGCATCATTGCATTTCGGGCAGTTCCTAGAGATGTGTCCCTGTGTCCCACATCTGAAACACTTGCCAGCCTTTCGGTATTCCTCCTTTTGATCATCTGTCAATCAGCTAGGAGTTGTGGTATTTATAGCTCTGATTGCTCCGGACCGATTGTTGTTTCAATTGAAACGCATTCCAGATCCATCAGTGGTTCTCCTGTTCCCTTGTCCTGTCATATCCCAGGTGTTATGGTGATCCTCAGCTTTATCATAGGCTTCTTGCATCGTCTTAATCTTCCTTTGGTCCTGTAAGATTGTCCTAGCAAGTTCCAAGGGTAATCCTTTGACAAATGCCTGTAACTGAGCGGGTATTCCTGTGAGCCCAGAGGTTCCTATGTCCATGCAAACTTTTCGAATGTATTCTGGGACTGAAACACCGTTTCCAACTCTCAATTTGGATAGATTGTTCAGGGCTTGAAGGGCACTGCTGACTTCTCCCCAGTCATTGATGAAACGTGTTTCAAATGCTTCATAGTTGCTCCATTTGAATGTAGCTGTGGCACTGCCTCTGTTGTCGTTCAATTCGCTTCGAATAATAGTTTTCCAGTCATCTAGCTCTGGTCCCATGCATGCAAGTGCATATCTGACTTTCTTTTCATCTTTTCCTTCATAGTTCTGTTTGTTGAGGGTGAAGTAATCCTCAAGCTGTCCTAAGAATGACCTTGCTTCGATTTGTTTGCCTGTAAAAGGTCGTATAGGCTGCGGTTTGATATCTCCTTTAGAGCTAGCGCTAGTCTCAGACGCCATTCCTGGTTCAGGAGTGATTGGTGGTTCAGGGTTAATCGGTGGTTCAGGGGTTGGTGTTCTGGTGATTGGTTTTGGTTCTGGAGTAGGAGTTCTACTCGGAGTTCTGGGTTTCGGAGATGGGGGTGGTCCTTGTTTCAAGTAATCTGTATCAAATGGATTTTCCTCAAGCTTGGCTTGTTCAATTCATAGTAATTCCTCCCACTCTGCTAAAAGGCTAGCTGTGATTCCGTGTCGGTTGCTGTCTCTAAAGAATTTCCTATAGAGGGTCCTTCCTGGGTCGTTTTCTGGTTCCTTAACAAGGTAGAGCAGTTCTCCTTGTACTTCACTACCCCAGTCTATGTAGATTTGATCGGGTAAATCGAATTCAAAGGCTCCTGAGTAGAAGTCTCCTGAAAAATATTTGTCTGGGACTGGTTCGTTTTGTTTCTGTCCTTCTGTAACAAAATACCAGGTTCGTTGGTAGAGAAAAACTTCTCGTTGTCCAAGGTAGTATTTCCCCTTATAGGTGACGGATCCGTTCGGGGGTCGTTCCTGAGAGCTGCGGGTCTCAATGGTGTCGGCTAGGGATGATACCCTGAGCTAGTTCTGAGTTCCAACTTATGTTATGGTCGATGTCCACAACGTCGTTCAGCGTCCAAGTCTACAGCGACAAACAGAGTCTTGGTCTGTTCCCAATCACTGGACGAGGATTCTAGGCACTAAGTCTGACGATGACGAAGGCTAGAGAGAGAGCGAGGAGAGCGGTTGAGGCGACGAGCAAAAGAGCGTTCAAGTTATGGATATGATTCGACTAAGTTGGAACTAAAGAACTATGGTACATGAGAGGGGTTTATATACGTTGAGAGAACAATAGAAACTAAAGGAGAAAGAGCATAGCTATCTGAGAAAGGAAAGGTGAAGGTAGCTATTAAAAGGAGATAATGTCCAAGCGTAACTATGGGTTTGTAACAAGTAAATGTAGTCCGTTAACAAAGGGAAAAGAGAACTGTAACAAAAAGAGTGGTTTTGGACAGAGTATAAACCAGTCGATAAGAAAGTTAGGCCAGTCATCAGTCAGTTACCGAAGGAATTCCGAATTGTAAGGGAAATCAAAGGTGACCCGCTGGCCAATATACCCAAGTTAAGCGCGAAACCTCGAAATCTATGGGTTGTTCCGTGCCTTAAGGGCACTCAAGCTATACCTCATCAGAGTACAGAACTTAATTGTGGAGGTAGACGCGCGTTACATAAAGGACATGCTGAAAAATCCCGATATAGCACCATCAGCGTCAATCAACCAATGGATCTTGTCAATCCTCACCTTCCATTTTAAGCTAGTGCATGTACCTGGTCGCCTCCACGCCCCGGACAGTTTATCTCGACGTCCGTGTCAACCATTAGATGAGGAGCCAGATAGCAAAGAGGACGAGGAGTTCGACGACTGGATTGACAACCTTTACGGGTTTATGCATCAGATCAACCCTGTGAAAGCTGCAATAACCAGAAAGCAGGTCATCCTATTCCCACAATTCCGTGATCAAGCGGCAGAAAAAAGGGGAAATCCAACTATGAGTAGGGACACTCGGAGATCTGCTAAGTGTCCGGGTTTAACCGTTTCCACCTTCTTACTTGAGAACAAGACACCAGAAACAGAAGAGGTCACACCACCGCCTACGACAGTCGAAGGAATGACCTATGGAGAGGTGTTTCCCTGGAGGGCTGAACTATCTGCCAAAGATGAAGAACAGTTATGCATGGCCAAGCACTTTTTGACAGAGCCAGGATGGGTGGAAGAGTTATCGGATGAGGAATGGGCACGGTTTGCACGTTTCTGCACATGGTACTTCCTTAAGGATGGGAAACTGTGGCTTAAGGATCAGCATGGTGCCCACAAGATAGTCTTGGAGCCGTCAAAAAGACTGCAAGTGCTGGTTGGTTGCCATGATGAATTGGGACATCGCGGATTTTATGCAACCCGCTCTGCTATTACGGAACGATTTTGGTGGCCGCAGATGCATGACGACATCAAATGGTACATCAGGTCATGCCACACATGCCAAGAACGACAATTACTGCTATTCTGAATCCCACCTGTCATCGCAGAACCTGCTCCCATCTTCGCTAAAGTCTACATGGACACCATTCATTTGCCACTATCAGGAACCCCCCGGCGTGACGCCTAGGAGCCCCAACAGAGAACTGAGGAGAGGAGAGGGGAGGAGGGAATAAACCCGAGAGAACTCGACTGAGGACTCTGGGTGTTGAATTGTACTCTTTATATACTACGACAGGTGGTCTGTGCACTACCCTAAGCCCTACTCTAAATATAGTATGGTATGAGTAAGACGACTGCGCATGTAGTAATGGTAATGAGTCATCGGCGCCGAGCTCCGGTATTTTATCTACGGTTCTTTATCTAAGCGCCAAGCGATAGGCGCCTGCTTAGTCAGCATATGTTTATATAATATGAAGAAAATAAATAATAAAAGTGAAATGACTTAGTGAAAAAGCCGAAGCTTTTCAGTCGGTCATGACAGTACCCCCTTTTTAGGATTTGACTTCCAGACAAATTTTTAAACTTCATCGTCATCTTTCAGCGTATCGCGCTCTATCATGGATGACTCCTCTATTTCCTCGATAATGGGGGAGAGTGGGCGGGATGGTGGGGTGAGATCTTCAATCGTTTCAGCGCGAGGCGCTATATCATGCGATTGACATAGGCACATGTTGCATTGACATGGCCCTTCCACGTCTCCTGGCTCTATAAGGGTGTCTAGACCCTTCTTTCCTTTCCATTTTTGCCAATTTTGTTCCCACTTTGCAGCTGGTGCTACTGCATTAACATCGATTTTTGACACTATTTTGTCTGAGGTTTGTGTGAAGTTTTCATAAGGTCTGAAAGTTAACCTATTAAAGGTTGCTTTGTCAAGCCTTCTGATGGCTCCGGGGTTCCTATCGTAAAAGTTTTTTATTTTTCTTTTTGCGTTTTGTAAATTGTCCAGTGGTTCCCAGGAGTTATGTTCGGCGGTGTATCCTTTCCACCTGACTAAGTACTCCATTTTGTTCCTTTTTAGTCGTACATCGATTATTTCTCCTACTTCATATTCCTTTTCACCGTCTATTTCTATTGGCGGTGGGGGTTGTGCCTTTTGCCCTCTCATTGGTCGTTTCCAAGGGCGGATTCGTGAGACATTTACTACCGGGTGTATCTGTTGCGAGAAGGGTAGGTCCAGCTCTACTGCATTTGGCGATACTATCTTCTTGATTGGGTATGGCCCAATCCATCTTTCCACCAATTTCCTAGTTGGTCGGCCTGTCAGCCTTAAATCTTTGGTTGACAGCCATACTTTATCTCCAACTTTGTACTCTGGTGCATCTGATCTGTGTCTATCAGCATACAGCTTCATATCACCCTGTGATTTTAACAAAGCTGCCTGAGTTTCCTCGTGGATTTCTTTCATTTTCTGAGCGAACTCTGATGCAGCCGGGTGATTTCCTTCCCTTCTTGGCTCAATTCCCATCCTGGGGTGTTTGCCATAGTTGACAAAGAATGGAGTCTGTTTGGTGGATGCCTGAATTTTGTTATTGTAGCTAAATTCAGCGATAGCTAACCATCCAGACCACGTTTCTTGTCTATGATCCACAAAAATCCTCAGGTACTGTTCTAAGTCCTGATTCATCCGTTCTGTTTGTCCATCTGTTTGTGGATGGAATGCTGTGGACAAGTCCGTGCTAATTCCCAACATTTGATTCAGCTCCTTCATCATTTGCGCGGTGAACTGCGGCCCGCGATCTGAGATTATGGATTCGGGGAGTCCATGAAGTTTCCACACATGGTCCCTAAATAGTGTGGCTAGTCCTTGTGCCGATGTTTCTTCTGATGTGGGAATGAAATGCGCCATTTTTGACATTCTGTCACAAACTACTAAAATCGCATTGTGACCGTGTGATTCTGGTAATTTTGTGATAAAGTCGGCGGAGATGTGCGTCCAGGGCTTTGCTGGTGCCGAATTTGGCATTAACTTTCCAGTGGGAGGCTCTGGGAAATTCTTATTCCACTGGCACTTGTCACATCCACTAACGTATTTTTTAATAAACCTGGTGATTCCCGGCCACCAGTAATTTCTTGTGACGAGCTCAATCGTCTTCCACTGTCCTCCATGTCCAGCAATGGGCGTGTCATGGTGTAGGCGGACTATCTCCATCCGCAGCTTTTCATCCTTTGGTACATAGACTTTTCCTTGCCAGAGGATAAGTCCTTGCTCCATCTCCCATTCTCGAGCGTTTAGTGTTTTAACACCGGCCTTTTTCATTGCCTCTACTGCCTTCACTACTGCTTCATCACGTGCTTTGGAGTGTCGAATTTTGTTTAATAATTCTTTTTCTGAGCTATGAATGAATACGTGACCATGATGTAGTGCGGCAATTTTGAAAAAGTCCGGTTTGAGGAGCGTGACATCCTTGTTGTCATCATCCACCCCCTTTTTATGGTCTGGCCTCCTGGACAGAGAGTCGGCCTTTCCCATAGTAACACCTGCTTTATGGTGCAATACAAAATTAAACCGGCTGAGGTACAAAGCCCATCTAGCTTGCCTGCGATTTAACTTTTTTGCACTCATAAAGTACTCGAGATTTTTGTGATCAGTCCATATCTTGAACTGTTCACGTGCTCCTTCTAGATAATGACGCCAAGTTTCCAGGCAACGCATGATGCCTAGCATTTCTTTATCATGGACGTCATAATTGCGCTCGGTATCATTGAGCGACTTTGATAGGTAGGCCACAGGCCTCCACTTGTCATCTTTGCAGAGCATAG
The DNA here is from genome assembly GCA_023014395.1 of Amanita rimosa. Classification (NCBI taxonomy): domain Eukaryota; kingdom Fungi; phylum Basidiomycota; class Agaricomycetes; order Agaricales; family Amanitaceae; genus Amanita; species Amanita rimosa. Next base: position 100,194 of record JAEBUO010000087.1, read on the forward strand.
ATAAGACGCCACCCATAGCGTAATCTGATGCATCTGACTCTACTCTGAACTTTCTATCGGAATCTGGGGCAACTAATAAGGGTTGCTCCGTGAATATTTTTTTTAGACTTTGGAAAGCCTTTTCTTGGACCTCCGTCCATTCCCATGTTTTTTCTTTTCTGACCAGATCATGCAGTGGTCGTGCGATTTTAGCGAAGTCCTGAACAAAGCGCCTATAGTAATTGGCTAGGCCTAGGAACCTTTGTACGTCTTTGACACCAGAAGGAGCGGGCCAGCTAATAATAGCTTCAACCTTCTTTGTATCCATTTGGATTCCTTTGGGTCCTAAGACAACGCCCAGGAATTCAACTTCTTCCACACACCACACACATTTTTCTGGTTTTACATACAGATCATTTTCTTCCAATTGTTGCAAGACTTGTTGTACGATTGCGTCATGCTCCTCTTTTGTTTTAGTAAAGATGAGTATGTCATCAATGTATACAATGACTTTTCCTGCATTGATCATATCGCGGAAAATGTCATTCATCATTGCTTGGAAGGTGGCCGGCGAATTGGTTAGTCCAAAAAACATTACTACTGGTTCGAAAGAACCCTTGGGAGTAGTGAATGCTGCTTTCCATTCGTCGCCTTCTTTGATCCGCACATTATTGTAACCCCACCTAAGGTCTAGCTTAGTGAAGTATTTGGCACTGCCTGCTCGATCTACGAGTTCAGAGATTAAGGGTAGTGGATAGTTATTTTTAACTGTCCACTCGTTCAGGTATCTGTAGTCCTGGACCATCCGCTTCTTTCCATCTTTTTTGCTGACAAAGAAGACGGGTGACGTTTGTGGAGACTTCGAGGGTCGGATATACCCTTTGGCTAATTGATCATCCACAAAATTCCGTACTTCTTGTAGTTCATCTGGGGATAGGGGGTAGACCTTCCCCTTCCGGGGTTGATAGCCAGGTTTGGTATCAATTGCATGATCCCAAGGCTTTCTAGCCGGCATGCGCTCTGATGCTCCTTTCTCGAAGATTTTGAGGTATTGATGGTATTGTTCAGGTACCATCTCTTTAGCCGTGAGTTTTGCCAACTCTCGCACATGTCTCATTGATCCAGCCTTTGATCCGGTGGATGATGGAAACACTGGTAAGAATGGGTATTTATCCCCATACTTGTATTGACCCGGGTGTTTCATTTGCTCCATGTACGTGAGATGCTTCTCACTTTCCTCCTTTTCTTCGAGCCAATGCGCGAAGTCTAATTCCTTCTCTTGTTCCCATAGATATTCCAGAACACGCCAGTGTTCCGCTGATCGGACCTTCTGCTCCCGCTTCTGGGTCCATTCCCTTTGCCTATGTCCACAGCTCCGCGGACAACGTGTCAATTTGACTTGGCCAGTCTCCCAATTGATTTCTGGATTGTGCTTTCGTAACCATGTGGATCCAATGATTACGTTGGTCTTTCCCAACTCGCATATCTCAAAGGTGGCCTGTTCCTTATGCCCTTGATAAGATAAAAGAAGATCAACTTCGTGGGTGATCATTCCTCCTTCATTGTTGGTTCCATCCACATTCCGGACTTGAATGGGACGTTCCAAGGGTATGAGTTTAAAGCCCATCCTTTTCGCATATGCGGCATGCATGAACAATCCTGTTGCTCCTGAATCGAGCAACGTGGTTTGTTGAGTTTGTTCATGGGTGTCCAACCTTTCCAACCCGATCTCCATTAAGATTTCGTCCTTCCGTCCTATTGTTCTAACTAAAAATTCCTTTTCTCCCTTTTTCAACATCCTTTTCGGACAAGCAGTTTCAGCGCTAAGCGCTATATCATGCCGCTTTCCTTTTAAGTCTTTTTGTCCCTTTGTAGATACTTGTACTACTGTATTTGGTACTGAGGAATCAAGCACAGGTTTAGCCGCCCTGCCGCGCTCCTTGGGAGTGACACTTTCAGCGCCGAGCGCTATATCATGGTGTTTCACCTGGGAGTTCGCCTCTTGCGGGGACGTCCCAGAAGTCCTTGAGACTTCCAAGATGGTCCTTGCATCAACCCGGTCAGCGCTAGGCGCTATATCAAGGGGTTGTGCACTATCTAATCTATCTAGTACAGCGTATCTATTACGAGAGTCCAGTACAGGACCTACTGACTCTCTTCCTCTTTTAAATTCTCTTCCCCTTTCTTGAAGTACTCCTTCATTTCGTCAAACGTCATTGTGCGAATGTCCAGTCCTGATCTGCAGTTTCTAGAGATGTGTCCGATTTTGCCGCATTTGTAACAGCGGAGTGGTGGTCTTTGGTTTTGATCGACGTCCATTGCGTTAGGGTCCGGCCGATTTGCCGTACTACTTGAACTCGCGGAGGCTCCAGCTCCCAATCGTCCCTGATTCGCTGATCCCGATCCGAATCTCCATCGGGGTTTTGGCTGGGCAGGGGCTACCGGCTTCGCCGTATCCGGGCCTTTGGATGCTCCTTCACTCCTATTGGCGGAGTTACTGGTCCGCGAGGAGTAGTACTTCTCCTCGGCTTTCGCCTGTCTCCATTGGCGATCCAATCTTACTGCTTTTTGGTACCATCCTTCAATGGTTTCAGGTACTTCATCGGCCTCCATTATCCTTTTACGGAGTCCGGTATTCAAACTGCGTTTGAACTCTTCGATAAGAGCTCTCCCCAGGTATCCGGTGCCTCGTGATACCTTTTTAAATTTTTGCACGTGTTCCTCACACGTACTGGACCCTTGCGTCATGGTCCGCATCTCCGAGATCTTCGATGATTGCTCATCAGTGTCACCAAAATCCCTTCTGATCTGCCTGAATAATTGTTCCGCCGTTTGCGGAATTCCTTCTTCATTGTTGGCCATCTGCTCCAACAGATTATCCTTCCAATCTGCGGCAAAGCCTTCCATCATATACGAGATGATCAATAAGATCCGTTCTTCCTCATCGGATTCCGGCATCTTCAATTGAATGTACAACCTGCATGCATTTATGAAATTTGTCACTTCGGACATCTTTCCGGAGAAGACCGGAGGTTTGGCTACATCTATTCTAGATGTTCTGCCGTTACCGGTCCCGGGAATATTGAATACCGTCCCTGGCGGTATGTTAACGATATTGGCGGGGGAAGGAGTGTGTGCTGCTGCAGCCGCGGCGGCCTGTGCAGCGTTTGTTTGCAGCTGTGTCAGCTGGTTCTGGAGGGCTTGGATGGTTGCGGCTTGCGCATTGAGGAGGTTCAGCAGTTCTGCTGATGTCATTTCTTGGGGGGCCGCCATACTGTGATAGTTTGGCGGTGGCGATGTAGGTGATGGTGTAAGCGGGGGTGGTGGTGATGAAAACGGTGGTGCGGGTTCTCCGATAAAATCGGCGTCGGAGTTGAATAGTAGGTTAGGATTGAGTGTTGCTGGATTAGGTACTAGTATGGGAAACGGTGCTGCTTCCCACTGATGTGGTTCCTCTGTGATAGAGTTTGTGGAATGTGATGATGATGATGATGTAGATTCTCCTTCAGAGGAACTAAAACCCGCGTCGTTTGGATCAAGATCGCCGGTGACGGCGTCCCAAAATGTATCGTTATTGTTGTCTCCTATTTTGTACGTAAAGGTGAGGGAGGTCTTGGCCTGTCACCTGCTTGGGAACGTAGATATGGAAACGTGTACTCAGGGTCTACAACCACCCCTGCAGTACTACAATATACTTTACTGACTACTTGTTTTATTTATGGATGAAGGTTCTATCTAAGTTGGGTCCAAACGGTTGTCCAACTGCCGCTACACCGTACGGGTGCGGGCCTTTCTCAGAGACGCGTGGGCAAGTGCCGGCTATCTCCAAGGAGTACGAGAAAAGGTATTTATGTAACTACAAGTATAGCCTTCAGAGGCCTAGACCAGGGCAATTTAACGCGCTAGGGGGCTGGTGAGGCTGGTCCCTAGATATGTATCACGTATCGTGTGATAAGTCCGGCACTGGTTTCCTGTGCACAGGTGACCCTATCTACCGGGTTAGGTACTTCGGTTTGCGTAGACCGGGAACGTAATGCCAAGTTAGTCGAGGGCCACGAGGCAGGGCCACAGGTGCGCAGTTTTGAACGGTGTCTGGCAACCGGTACCGCAATTTTATAGTCGGCGTACGACTGTGTCAATCCCCCAGTTCTCGTCCACTTAACCCTGTGGTCCGGGTATAACAAGCGTTGGGGCTGCTAGAGAAGTAGTCGAGTTCTACTATCAGGAACCCCCCGGCGTGACGCCTAGGAGCCCCAACAGAGAACTGAGGAGAGGAGAGGGGAGGAGGGAATAAACCCGAGAGAACTCGACTGAGGACTCTGGGTGTTGAATTGTACTCTTTATATACTACGACAGGTGGTCTGTGCACTACCCTAAGCCCTACTCTAAATATAGTATGGTATGAGTAAGACGACTGCGCATGTAGTAATGGTAATGAGTCATCGGCGCCGAGCTCCGGTATTTTATCTACGGTTCTTTATCTAAGCGCCAAGCGATAGGCGCCTGCTTAGTCAGCATACATTTATATAATATGAAGAAAATAAATAATAAAAGTGAAATGACTTAGTGAAAAAGCCGAAGCTTTTCAGTCGGTCATGACACTGACAGTCACACAGCGCAGGTCTATTCCGCAAGCCGCCTCCCATTACCACCGCCTGTACACCACAGTCTGCCTCCCCACAGTGCAGCCGGCTGACTCAGCACGACCATAACAGGAAGGACGGACATATAGCCACTGCCGGATCGGGATACATTGTTGCATCAGTCACAATACCGATCACTCGGTTCATCAATGATTGATCACAAGAAGACTATTTTCCACCCAGGAAAATGGCTTACGATCGACTATGTATGACAGTCACTAGGGAGCAACAAGCAAGGACCTATATCGGATAATGGGATTGCGTCCAAAATGCAGGAACGCGACTGCCAAAGAAAGAGATAGCGGCACAAGCGGTTTTTACAGGTCACCGGAGCGGCGTTTGACGCTAGTGCCCTGCGCACATCAGACACATACCAGGGTTGCGCTACAAAACCATACAACAGCAGCAAATGAAGGATTTTCCGAGCGTCTAGGCTACATTGAGGATTACCTTTCAAACACAGATTTGGACAAAGGAGTAGAAATTGCAGAGTTGTTTCGTCTCAGTAGAGTACAAAAAGTATATAAAGTGTTTGTTTTCCTCAGTAATAATAAGAAGAAGCTCCCCCACAGTCCAAGTCTCATCGGTTTTGTCTCGTCTCTTAGTTTCTCCATTTCTCTCTATCATTCTTGTTCTCTCTCTCTAGCTTTCCAGTCCTCAGTCACATTCAACGCATTTGCCCTCATCGCCTACAAGTTTAAAAGTCGTCTTGGACACTGTGCACCGTGTTCAGCACAATGGTACAAAGTCACTGCACACTGCGGTGGGTGTAATTATCCTATTTTCCACACTTCCGCGATCCCCAGATTATCCGCTATCTGATTATCCATTATCATCTGGGCGTGGCACTATTATCCAATTATCCAAATCCGCATACCTGCGCGCTAATCACTGCCCCACAGTGGTTTTGACAGGACTCCTTTTGGGACTCACACAACACATTCCCCGTCTTTAGCCGGTGGAGTAGGATATCAACGGCAATCCAAGAGGTGTCTACTGCGAGTATCACTGGTGAATCTGATTTGTAGTTGATAGGACGAAGTGCTGGTGATGCAATTAATGCCTGTTTGAGATCCTCCTGTGATGCTATTTCCACAGGTCTGAAGGTAAACAGAACATCCTTGTGGGTAAGTGCAACTAGTGGGTGTGCTCGCCGTGCGAAGTTTTTAGTAAAAACTCGCCCAACTCCAATGGTGCCTAAGAAGGCTCGGACCTCGGACAATGATGTACAAGGTGCCCATTTTGTGATAGCCGCAAGGAGATCCTTCTCAGGTTTACGTCCCTGATATGTGCAAAGGTGCCCTACAACAGTAATCTCGGGCGCGCATAAGACAAGTTTCTTGCCTGAGAAGGTGCCACCAGCATATTTCATCTGCTGTACCACCCTGTTGAGCCCTTGGAAGTGTTCCCAGACAAACCGTCGAATTCCGGGATTGTCGAGTATAGTTTCATATGTCCCGTCATTCCGTTCATATCGTGTTGGAGGTCCCTTTACCGGTACATCGTTGATGTATGGAATAGTGAGATGCAGGATTTCGGGTTGCAGGATACATGTCACATCATCATGAAAGATAGGTATGGAATTGGTCCATCTCATGGGCAGAGTCATCAAGCGCATGGCTTCATACGGTGTCTGGAACATGGTTAAGTCTCTCAAATCCTCTGCAAGTGGACGCTCATCATATCCAACAAATAAATCCAACATTCCACCACAGGCACGTCCCACAAAGTTCTCCGCAAGGTGCTCCAGAATAGGCGTGACTCCTGAGTGTCGGATTGTAACTGTGTTTAAAGGTTCCAATGAGTGGACTAGGCGTAGCTTGCCTGTCTTCTTTATGACGCAGAACCACCACGACCTGTATGATGAATTAGACAGCTCATACACACCCGCATCAATCTTCATCCAGATTATTTCGCAGATTTGATCATATAATCCAGGCAGAATAGGGATGTTCCGTTGTATCCAAGGTGTATGCAGAACTGTGGGGATGTCAACGGGTGGAAAGAACTCCGTTTTGAACTGCCCTCTCTCACTATCATTCCATGCAAACGCTTCTTCATGCTCCATCATGAAGTGGTTCATCAACTTCTTCTCCTCCAGCCACAGGAACTCCTTATCCTGTTCTGCATTCAACACTTTCATCCGCTCCTCTGTGTAATGCCCAATTGGTGTAAATTCCGGTGGTCTTGTGCTTAACTTGGGTATATTGGCCAGCAGGTCACCTTTGATTTCCCTTACAATTCGGAATTCCTTCGGTAACTGGCTGATGACTGGCCTGACTTTCTTATTGACTGGTTTGTACTTCTTCTTTTGCGCTGATAGAAAAACGGGATAAACATTGTCGTGATGCGGGTTTGCAGACTTTGGTATTTGTGACGCAGGGATATTGAGTTTAGGTGTGTTGTTAGGTCGGAGAATTGTGTTGTTTAGATATGCCCTGGTGAGCGGGTCACATTCCATAGGAGTGAGTTTGTTTAGGCTTAGTGTGGCACTGATATAGAGTCTAGCAATTGTATTGGCGCGGGAATCGGTATCGGAGTCGGTATGTACATTGGGAGGTGCCTGTAACGACGGACTAGCTGCTATGGCCTCGATATCTATAGGTTTTTGAGTAGTATTATTAAATGATATAATGCAGGCCACCTCTCCTTGATTTTTGGTCAGTTCCTCAAGGTTATCTGAAAATCCACCTGATCCTCGCGTTTTCTGACGTATTTTGGCAACCCACAGGCTATTGTTGGGATCGTGGTGACGGTGTTGCTGTTGGGGTCGTGGATGGTGATGGTTTGCTCCTCATTTTTGTAGTTGGTCACCACAGACTCGGTGAGGACATTGAAGGGGCGGCCCAGCAGGATGTCATAGGCAGGAGAGCGGATGACATGGACCTGGAAGTAGAGCTCAATGTTTCCTAGACAGAATGGTACGTTAGTAGCCAATCCGAGAGATGTGTCCACTTCTCTGTTTGCTGCCTCCATGTCAATGCGGATTGCGGGGTTGTAATGAATCCCGAGCTGATGGCATACCGCGTCTGACATGCAGACAATTGAGCATCCTGGGTCTATGACGCAGTCCACTACTGCGCGATTGTCTATCCTTCCTTGCAAACACCTAAGTGCGTGACTCTCCTTGGCAACCCACAGCCGGGGTTTGTCATGTGGTTCCGCCACGTAATACGCTTCGGCTATGTCTGGCATGACATAGACCTCGTGAGCGGTGGCAGGATCTCTGGCGACTGAGTCGTAGAAGGTGGCGTTGGGCACTGGAACTTGTCGCGGCGTTAGGAACTCCCGTAGTTTGTTACAGATATCCGGAGATGCTGCTAGTAACTCCTCAAAACTGAGGTTGGTAGCAGGGCTCTGTAACGTGCAGGTAAAGATGTCCTTTACCAATTTTTTGTTTTGTGCCGGAGTGGTGGTGGTGTACAACAGGTCTTTGCTCTTGGGTGGTGGTGCTGCAAAGGGGCGATCCTGAGGCGGCTGGTAGTTGGTGTCCTGTACTTCCGAATACGGCGGGTGAGTTCCTGGTCCCTTGCTATCTCTGGCAATACAATTTCTTCCGGGTTATCTATGGGTTTAGCTGCTGTGGGTTCCACTACCTTTGCTTTTGTCCGCATTGGGATTTCTACCCTATCCAACACAACTCTCTTCATCTGCAGCACCATGATCCTTTGCTGCAACCTTGTTATCTCCTCCTCTTCATCCTCTACGGCTTCTACTGTAGTCCTATACGCAAGGGCCAGAGCTGGGGGTGGTGAGACAATGGCTTTGGGAATGCTATGTTGCGGTGCGTAAAACATGGTGGGACAAACCACTCCTTGCTCGCTAATGCGGCACTGATACTCATCAAGGTTCTCCTTGATTGTATTAGCCGGGATATAACGCAGTACGAAGCTACCAGTAGGTAGTGTAATCCGGCCTTCTATGTTTTTGACGATTTTCCCACTTGCCAGGTACTGCTCTACATCCAGGCATCTGCTCATGAAATGCACTAGGTCACCGCAAAAGTTGCACCTGTACGAATTTGCTCGTGGCGCTGGCTGTGCGCTCCCTATAGGGATAGCATTTGAGCCTGTTGCAGGTATTGCATAATTGCGATATTGCGGGGCAGCAGGTGGAGCGTGAGTTGCGGCAAGAGACTGGCTGAGCGTCTGCATCATTGTTTGTCTGAACTTCTCGAACATGGATGTCATGTCCTCCTGTTTGACAAATTGGGTGGAGGGCGGCTCTGACCTAGTGGGTGGCAACAACTCGGATTTCATTGGATGTGACAGAGTAGTGGCTTTACTAATCATTTTGTCATAGAATGATTGTCCCTGTATGACCTCCTGTGCTGCGGCTAGGGTTTGCGCAAGTGAGAACGGATCTCCTCAGTGCACTGCAGGGTACTGGGTGCGCATCCATTGGTACATCTCTGTCGCAACATCCACCTGGAAACCCTTGAAGAAGTACTCACTCTGTTGTCTTATGGACAACCAGTCGTTACTGACGAGGTACTTTGTGATGACTAAGAACTGCTGATAATAGCTGCATAGCTCCTCTGCAGTTCTAACACCAAGTTGTAGGGTTTCCTTGACAAGTCTGTCAAGGTGGTTTTGTGTATGCTGGCGCTCATTGATTACTCTGCTATATAACTCCTGAATGGAGACTTTGAACTGCTCATACATCGCCAGTGCATCAAACGTGTCCACTGTTCCCCATAGTTCATATTCCGTATCCGCTAAGTAGCGCAGAGAATAAGTTTTCTGCTGCTGGTTATCCGTAATCCCGGCTTCCTGGAATAGAAGCTCAAGTTCCACAAAATACCAGGGCAACTGCCACGGCTGCGACGAGTCAAAATGCGGAGCAGCAGTGGCATACTGCGCTGGCATCAACTTGTTGGCCATTGATAATATAGGTGTGGGATTTGGTGGAATTGGGATGGGAACAGTAGATGGGATAGGTGTGGGATTGCTCAGTGGCAATGGAACTTCTGTTGTGGGTAAAGCGGGCTGTGGAATAGTGGGCAATGCAGGGGTTTTGTCAGGTAGAGCTAGGGAAAGCTGAGGACTTGTCGTCAGGGAAGAGCTACTAGACTCATTGCTACTTGGCAGAAGATTTGTTTGTGTTGCTTCAAAGGACTGGAAGATCTCCGGATCAGGAGTATCTGCAGGAGCAGGCAAGTGCGGTGTAGGGGTTGGAGTAGAGGTACTTCCCGAGCTGCTAACTCTATCAATGTTATCGATTTGTTTGAACTCTGGCTCAAGTCTGAGTTGACGGCGGGATTGGCGAAGCAGGGTTCCTGACTCTCTGAAGATTTCCGCAAAAGCCTCTGCCGGATCTATCTGTAGTAGTTGGGAAGCTAATGTTGCTCGTGTCCTGAGTGACCTGTAAAAGTCTGTGACTAGACTAGGTCCTGGTGACTCTGTGAGAGACCCAGGAAATCGCGGACTGGTAGGGGACTGTGGGGGTGTTGATGGCGAAATCCTTTTGAAAGCCTCACTGGGGAGCCAATATGATATCCTACTCCACCGGCTAAAGACGGGGAGCATGTTGCGTGAGTCCCAAGAGGAGTCCTGTCAAATCATCTGTTGGACTGCAATTAGCGCACAGGTATGCAAGTACGGATAATTGGATGTGTGGACGGATAACATGGAACCACGGATAATAGGAGCATGGATAAAACAGATAATCGAAGTACGGAAGTGCGGATAATAGGATAATTACACCTGTTGTGGCGTGTAGCAACTTGTATGGTATGCGCAGAACGCAGTGCACAGCTTCAAATGTGACTTTGAGCTCGTTGATGACAAGGGCAACACATCAAACACGACTGAGGACTTGAAAAGGTCAAAGAAAGGGAGAGAATGAGGAACAAGAATGGAGAGACTAAGAGACAAGATGCGACCAATGAGACTTTAACTGAGGGGGGGACTTTCTTATTATTCTAAGGAAAATGCAAACACTTTATATACTTTTTGTACTCCACTGAGACGACGAGACTCTGAAAATCCTACTCCTTTGTCCAAATCCATGCTTGAAAGGCAAACCTTGATGTAGCCTAGATGTTCGGAAAATCCTTCAATTGCTGCCGTTGTATTGCTTTGTAGTGCGACCCTGCTATGTGTCTTGATGTGCGCAGGGTACTAGCGTCAAACGCCACTCTGGTAACCTGTAAAACCTTTGTGTACCTCACTCTGACACTACTTCTTTCTTTGGCAATTGCGTTCCTGCAGTTTGGATGTGATTCCGTTATCCGATATAGGTCCTTGCTTGTTGAGCCCCATACATTGTCAATCGTAAGCCATTCTCCTGGGCAGAAAACAGTCTTGTGATCGATCATTGATAAACTGAGTGATTGGTATCGTGATTGATGCAATGGTGTTTCCCAATCCGTCAGTGGCTATACGGCCGTCCTTCCCGTTATGGTCATGATGAGTCAGCGGCTGTAGTGTCTCTGTCAAGTTCTGGAGAAGCAAGCTCTTGTTGTTCCATGTTAGGTGTACAAGTGAGAGTCATCTTGCGGGATAGAGATGCGCTTGTGTGACCGTTGGATCTCATCGGATAAGCGGAATATGTCGGATGAAGGTGTATTGCATGCGTCGGATAATCAGCTGCTTGCAAACAACCTTGGGAAGTGCAAATGTTAGTGAAGGGGTCAGCGCATGTGTGGGATCCCTAGCATTCTGAAGGTAAGGCTTCTAAAGAAGCCCTACATGGTTGTAGCTGGACACAGCTCATCAGCGCCTGGCGACAATTGATGTTCTGTGGCTTCTGGAAGTAAGTGAGATTCTGATGATCCGTCAGAACCTCCACTGGAATAGCTGTGCCCTTCAGATAATGGGACCATTCATAAAAGGCATGCATGACCACTAACATCTCCTTGTCATAAATCTCATAATTGCACTCCGCTGGGTTAAGAGATTTGGAGATGAAAGCCACGGGCCACCACAGGCCATCCTTCTGCTGTTGGGAAAGGATGCCCCCAATAGCAAAATCTGATGCATCAGTTTCGACCCGGAATTGACCATCATCTGCTGGAATGGCCAACACTACCTCCTTGGCAATGCGCTGCTTGAGACTATCAAATGCATGTTGCTGCTCCAAAGTCCACTGCCACTCGTTGTTACCCATGAGCAGGGTTAATGGTTTAGAGATAGAAGTGAAACCCTTCACAAAGTGTCAATAAAAGTTGACAAATCCAAGAAACTGTTGGACATGCTTCTTGCAAGTAGGAACAGGCCATTCCACGATGGCTTTGACCTTGGCCTTATCCATACTGATTGAATCATGGGAAATGATCAGACCCAAAAACTCGATAATGGATTTGTCAAACCAACACTTCTCTGGCTTGAGCAACAGCTTGTGCTCCTGCAACTTTGCCAGGATCTGATTGACATGAATGGTATGACTCTGCTGGTCCTTTAAGAACACCAGGATGTCATCCATGTAAATTACTACCCACCCTTCTGCAATTTCTTCCCTGAAGATGTCATTCATCATAGTTTGGAATGTAGCTGGGGAATTGGTGAGGCCAAAGAACATGACTAAGGGTTCAAAGAGGCCCCTATTCGTTCTGAAGGCTGCCTTATGCTCGTCACCCTCCTTGATACGGACGTTGTTATATCCCCACCAGATATCCATCTTCGAGAAGACTTTTGCATGTGACAGCTTATCGACTAACTCCGAAATGAGCGGTAGTGGATACTGATTTTTGATCATCATCTTGTTTAGTTTTTGATAGTCTTGCACTGGTCTGAGTGAGCCATCCTTCTTTTTAACGAAGAAAAATGGTGACACCATTGCCGATTTACTTGATCAAATGCATCCCGTCTCCAAATTATCCTTGAGGAACTTCTCAAGTTCCTCTTGTTCGATGTGACTGAGAGGGTAGATTTTGCAATCCAGCATCTTGGCACCAGGTACCAGTTTGATTGCATGATCCCAGGGTCAACATGGCAGTAACTCATCGAAGGTCTGTTTTTCAAATACCTTCCGGTAACCTAAGTAGTGTTCAGGTACAACTTCCTCTAAGGTTCAAGTAACTTTATTCTCGGCAGCAATCTTGGTTGCCATGGATTCATAAGCCCTGATCCATTCCAAGTCTATACTTTCCCTTTGTACTGCCAGCAATCGATCCCCTTCATCCCAATGCATGCCACCTATTTCTTGCTCTTTCTCAGTGTCTTTGTCCTCGGGCTCCTGGGCTTTCGAATCTGGATAGCATGCGCCTGGACAATGACTGAATCGGAGTGTGTTTTTACTCCAATCTACGTCTGGATTGTGAAATTTTAACCAGTCATGCCCTAGGAATAGATGCGTTTTTCCAAGGTTTGAGACACCAAATTCCCAAGTCTCCTCATGCGTGTTGATTTTCACCTTCAACTGCACCATTTCTGATAAATGCCCATCAACGTTTTCTGACCCATCAGCATTATAAACAGGAATTGGGTCAGGGAGTTTTCTTGTGTTGAGGTTATTCTGCTTCACAAAATGCCTATTAATGCACAAACCCATACACCCAGAGTCCAGCAAAGCCGATATTGTAACAGATTGTCCCATTGTGACATCGCACTATTCAAACCCCGTACCAGATCTTCCGTTACCTCCCCCATCCTGGAATTGTGACTCCAGGATCGAAGAGATTGGAGGGCTTGGACCATGGGTTGTTCCCATATGTGCCTCACCATCCATGGAGTCTGTTAGGACTAATCCTTGACACAATCACAAGCTTCAGAGAAGAGATTGAATAGAGACGAAGCGAGTAGACACAATAGTCTGTAACCTACAAGGAGGAAACAATCTAGAGTCTTAAGGACTCCTACCTACAGAACGCACTCCTTATATACCTGAGTCATTGGTCTGTGCGCACAGTCTGCGCAGCTGCTAAGGCTATACACATGCAGCAACAAGACCCAGACCCATCCCCAGACCTGTCCAGACTCTCCCAGACTCTCGGTCCCTTCCCGCAAACACTGTTTCATCCACTATCCCCAAATAGCCTTGATTGTATAGCCACCCTGGGTTATATAATCCTCCTGCCACATCTGGATAGGGGTCCCACGTCGTATGCTTGTGTCCTATTATGCGTCCGTAGGCCTCTGAATAAAATAGAGAAAAATAAGGAAAAAGTCCGTGTCGTAACATGACCTCCTCCTCAAGACTTCATGTCCTGGGAAGTCATGTGTTGGTCTGCCTAGGGGAATTAAGCGTGGGTTTAACCAGCCCACCACACTCAAGGTCTCTTGAGAATGCCCCTTCCGTGTTGGGTTCAGCGTAGATGAGTTTGCGGTTGCCTTTCCACCATTGCCAATTCTGTTTTAATCTGTCAAGGTAGTCACACTCAAATTTGCCATCTTCTCAACTGAACAACCATTTGGGAGCCTTTGTATCCGTGCAGTTATGCCAATTTTTAAACCATAAGTCCATGTGTTACGGTCAATGTCCACAACGTCATTCAGCGTCCAAGTCTACAGCAACAAACAGAGTCTCAGTCTGTTCCCAATCACTGGACAAGGGTTCTAGGCACTAAGTCTGACGATGATGAAGGCTAGAGAGAGAGAGCGAGGAGAGTGGTTGAGGCGACGAGCAAAAGAGTGTTCAAGTTATGGATAAGATTCGACTAAGTTGGAACTAAGGAATTACGGTACATGAGAGGGGTTTATATACGTTGAGAGAACAATAGAAACTAAAGGGGAAAGAGCATAGCTATCTAGGAAAGGAAAGGTGAAGGTAGCTATAAAAGGAGATAACGTCCAAGCGTAACTATGGGTTTGTAACGAGTAAATGTAGTCCGTTAATAAGGAAAAAGAGAACTGTAACAGTACCCCCTTTGTATGTGAGAAGTCACCAACTTCTACCAGCCAGAGGTAGTCCAACCGTGATCCGTCCTAGACTCAGCCCATTTGACAGTGTTGTCTAGTTCTTTTGTTGATGTCTCCACCTTTCACTTGAGAGCTTCAGCAGCTCTGTGCAAATTTTGTGCGTTTCATAAGAAAGAATCGCGTTCCTCATAGGTCATCTCGTGTGGGTCAATAGTGAGAGTGAGGGCGGCAAGGTTATTGGTGGCAGAGGATAGGTTGGTTATAGAACAGGTGGCTGCGGCAAGGGCATCTGCGACGACGGTGAGCATGGTGTTTTGTTTGACAAATTGAGCAAAGTGGGGAAGATGGTGGTCATCAGGGTACACTTGGGGAAGCAAGGCGGCAGGATGGATATGTAAGTCATCGTCCTCAAAGTGGACGACAGTGGTATTTTCAATGAAGACCTTGAGCAGGAGGTCTGGGACAGCAATGAAAGGCGAGAGGGCAGCGGTAGCTTCGTCAATGCACCAATGAGCGCAAGAGAGGAGGAGGAGGGTGGTGAGATAGGCGGCGAGGGCAAAGAAGGTGAACATGGTTTCAGCGTGTGAGTCTGGCGCTAGGCGATGAAACTTGCAGAATTTATATGTATTCCAGATTGCTAATTTCCGTGTCCGAATCTGAACTTTCTATATCCAATGGGTCTTCGATTGCAGGGTCAGTGAGGAGTTCTTGTTCTTCTGTGATGAACCTGGTTAGCGAATCTAGATGTTGGATTTCTGGTGTCATTGTTGGGGTGACTAAGAATCTTCTGATTCTCCTGACAATGTCCGCTATTACCTCTCCCAGTGCAATAGACAAATATTGAAGATCATCAAGGATGTCTTCTATGAGAGTGCGAGGCCTTCCTGGTATTCTGATTCTTTGGTTAATCAACCAAATTTGTGTGCTACACTCCTGTATCTGTTTAGTGATCTCGTCCATCTGCTTATATTCTTCCGGACATAGCAGTCTTCCATGAGTGCTTTCATAAACGTTACTGTTTCTGATGGCTAGAAGTTGGTAGACAGGTGGATCCTTATTATAGGCGGGTAGATCATCAGTTGAGAATTGTAGGTCATGGTATTTGGGAAGATAGTTCTGGATGGCATTGCAGGGGAACTTTGTTGTTCCTGAAGGGTTCTTTTGGTGACAGTGATCGAGTTGAGGGATGCAGTAGTATCGTGTGACCAACGCCACAGTTCAGGTGAGTTTTCCTGACAGGTTTGGTGCTCTAGGAGCGTGTCGGAAGGGGGGGTATTGTATGCGGGTGTAGACGGTCTTTTCTTTAAGAGCTATAGTGTATCGAGAGAGTGTTGAGCAGTTCCGTTTTGTATAGTGGTAATTTTGTTTCAAGATGTGGCGGTTTCTGTATCGAGTCATGGTTCAGAGGTGTTGGCGTTGTTGATATTCCGATAGGATATCAGTGGCATTTGCCAGATTGCGAGTGGGTTCCCAAGAATTGTCATTCAATCCATAGCCTTTCCATTTAACCAGGTAGTGGTATCCTGCACCTCGTTTCCTGTGAGCTAAAATTGCCTCTACTTCGAACTCTTCTTGCCCATTTACGAGATCAGGGGGTGGCTTCACATAATTCAGGCCGTGCGCAATTGTTTCTCTATACGGGGTAAGGAGTGACGTATGAAACACAGGGTGAATGCACCATTGTTTCGGGAGTTTCAGTTTGTATGTTACTGGTCCCATCACTTGTTTGATTTCAAAGGGTCCTTCTTGTTTTGGTGCTAGCTTTCTGGACTGATATGGTATGCGAAGATTTCGGTTCTCAAGCCAGACTTTGGTGCCCTTTTCGAATTGTATTGCTTTGTCCTTGCGTCATCTTGCCACTAATTGTCTTGCTAGTTCATGTGCTGCTAGCGCTTCTTCTCTGGCCTTCCTTAGGAACTGAAGGTGCTCTTCTGCTGCTGGTGTGGTCATTTGTGTGGTAGCTGTGGGAAGCACAACAGGGTCCGTCCCATACATTAGTCTGAATGGGGAAGTTTTGATTGTGTCATGATGTTGGTTATTGTGAGCAAACTCGGCTATTGGGAGAAGCGGTTTTTATAGATGCAGTTCATTGGAGCAGAACATTCGGAGGTAGACTTCTAGTTCCTGGTTGACTCGTTCTGTTTCTCCGTCGGTTTGGGGATGATAGGCTGTGCTCATTCTATGGTCAATTCCTAGTGCTTTTCGTATTTCCTGAAATACTTTTGCGGAGAACTGTGGTCCTTGATCCGAGATTAAAATGTCAGGTAGGTCAAATCGTTTGAAAATTTCTGAGACATAAAGTTCTGCTGTGCCTAGGGCATCAATTGTCTTTTTGCAGGGTGTGAAAATTACCCCCTTCGTAAGGCCATGGTCCACCGTGACCAGGATCGAGTCAAAGCCATCGGAGAGGGGTAGATCAGTGATGAAATCAAGGGTTACTTGCTGAAAGGGGCAGGTTGCTTTCGACGGAATCGGGTGAAGGGCTGGTACATTTGGGTGTGTGTTAATCTTCATCTGCTGGCAGAGGGCGCATCCTTCTATCCATTCTCTGACATGTTTGAACATTCCAGGCCACCAGTAATCACGTTTAAGGAGTTCAAGAGTCTTTAATCATCCAGAATGACCTGATGATCATGCTTTGTGCGTTTCTTTAATCAATCTGGTTCGTAATCCGTCTTGGTCAGGGATGTAAGTCTTGCCGAGATAGTGAACAATGCCATTGGTATAAGACCAATCCTGTATGTTCAATTTGATTGGTGGGGCGTGGTGCGTGGTGATAACCTCAATTAGAATACGTCCGAAATCGTCTTTTGACATTGCTTTCTGAATTTCTGTGACTAGATCTTCTGCAATAAGGCGAATAAAACGATCCTCTGGTAGGACTACAATGTCTTCTTGTAATTCACTGTTTCCCATATGATCAGGGTGTTGGGATAGGGCATCCGCTTCAAACATTTTTGTGCCAGGGACGTGCTCAATGCATAGGTCAAATTCTGATAGTAGGGATGACCATCTAGCTTGTCTGGGCGTCAAGCGTTGGGCAGTTCAATAGTAGGACAGATTCTTGTGGTCGCAGTGAACTATAGTGGTGTGGGGTGATCCATGTAGTAGATGTTGCCAGGTCATCAATCCTTTGATAATTGCCAAGAGTTCTTGATCGTAGATCTGGTAATTCTGTTCCGTCTGTGTTAATGCATGTGAAATAAATCCACAGGGATGTAGAGATCCTGTTTCATCTGCTTGTTTCAAGACTGCTCCTATTGCCTTATTCGATGCATTGGTTTGAAGGATAAAGGGTTGAGTTGGATCTGGCATTAATAATACCGGCATAGATGCAAATCGTTTCTTCAGAATTTCAAAAGCATTGTTCCATTCAGTGGTCCAGTCAAATGGTTCTGTTTTCTTAGTGAGGTCAGTAAGTGGTTTAGCAATGGCAGCAAAATTTCCAATGAAATGTTGATGAGCTGTGTCCAGCTACGACCGTGTAGGGCTTCTTCAAAAAGCCTTACCTTCGGAATGCTAGGGATCCCACACATGCGCTGACCCCTTCGCTAACATTTGTACTTGCCAAGGTTGTCGACAACATCCGATTATCCGACGCTCTTTTCCGCGCAACAGTCATTCACCCGATAAGGCCAGGTTCCGATTATCTGACGAGATCCGACAGTCACACAGCGCAGGTCTATTCCGCAAGCCGCCTCCCATTACCACCGCCTGTACACCACAGTCTGCCTCCCCGCAGTGCAGCCGGCTGACTCAGCACAACCATAACAGGAAGGACGGATGTATAGCCACTGCTGGATCGGGATACATTGTTGCATCAGTCACAATACTGATCACTTGGTTCATCAACAATCGATCACAAGAAGACTATTTTCCGCCCAGGAAAATGGCTTACGATCGACTATGTATGACGGTCACTAGGGAGCAACAAGCAAGGACCTATATTGGATAACGGGATCGCGTCCAAAATGCAGGAATGCGACTGCCAAAGAAAGAGATAGTGGCACAAGCGGTTTTTACAGGTCACCGGAGCGGCGTTTGACGCTAGTGCCCTGCGCACATCAGAGACATACCAGGGTCACGCTACAAAGCCATACGATGGCAGCAAATGAAGGATTTTCTGAGCGTCTAGGCTACATTGAGGATTACCTTTCAAACACGGATTTGGACGAAGGAGTAGAAATTGCAGAGTCATTTTGTCTCAGTAGAGTACAAAAAGTATATAAAGTGTTCGTTTTCCTCAGTAAAAATAAGAAGAAGTTCCCCCTCAGTCCAAGTCTCATCGGTTGCGTCTCGTCTCTTAGTCTCTCCATTCTTGTTCCTTGTTCTCTCCCTTTCTTTGACCTTCTCAAGTCCACAGTCACATTCGACACGTTGCCCTTGTCATCGACGAGCTCAAAGTCACCTTTGACTCTGTGCACTGCATTCCGCGCATACCATACAAGTCGCTACACACCGTGACGGGCGTAATTATCCTATTATCCGCACTTCCGCACTTCGATTATCCGTTTTATCCGTGCTCCTATTATCTGAGGTTCCGCGTTATCCGTTCACACGTCCAATTATCCGTACTTGCATACCCGCGCACTAATCGCAGTCCAACAGACGATTTGACGGGACTCCTCTTGGGACTCACGCAACACACTTTCCGTCTTTAGCCGGTGGAGTAGGATATCATATTGGCTGCCCCAGTGAGGCTTTCAAAAGGATTTTGCTGTCAACACCCCCACAGTCCCCTACCAGTCCGCGATTTCCTGGGTCTCTCACAGAGTCACCAGGACCTAGTCTAGTCACAGACTTTTACAGGTCACTCAGGACACGAGCAACAGTAGCTGCCCAATTACTACAGAGAGATCCAGCAGAGGCCTTCGCGGAAATCTTCAGAGAGTCAGGAACACTGCTTCGCCAATCCCGTCGTCAACTTGGACTTGCACCTGAGTTTCAACAAATCGATAACATCGATAGAGTTAGCAGTCAAGGAAGTACTTGCACTCCCGCCGCTACCCTGCACTCTCCTGCTCCCACAGATACTTCTGATCCGGAGATCTTCCAGTCCTTCGAGGCAACACAAACAGATCTCCCGCCAAGTAGCAACGAGTCTAGCAGCTCATGCCTGACAACCAGTCTGCAGCCTTCCATAGCCTTGCCTAACAAAAATCCTATTCCCGCTATTGAACCACAGCCCACTTTACCCACGACAATAGTTCCATTGCCACCTATCAATCCCGCACCTATCCCATCTACTGTTCCCATCCCAATTCCACCAAATCCCGCACATATATTATCAATGGCCAACAAGTCAATGCCAGCACAGTACGCCACTGCTGCTCCGCGTTTTGACTTGTCGCAGCCACGGCGGTTGCCACACTATTTTGCGGAACTCGAGCTTCTATTCCAGGAAGCCGGGATTATGGATAATCAGCAGCAGAAAACTTATTCTCTGCGCTACTTAGCGGATACAGAATATGAACTATGGGGAACAGTGGACACATTTGACACACCGGCGACGTATGAGCAGTTCAAAGTCTCCATTCAGGAGTTATACAGCGGAGTAATCAATGAGCGCCAGCATACGCAAAACTACCTTGACAGACTCGTCGAGGAAACCCTACGACTTGGCGTTAGAACCGCAGAAGAGCTATGCAGCTACTATCAGTGGTTCTTAGTCATCACAAAGTACCTCGTCAGTAACAACCGGTTGTCTGTAAGACAACAGAGCGAGTACTTCTTCAAGGGTTTCCAGGTGGATGTCATGACAGAGATGTACCAATGGATGCACACCCAGTACCCCGCAGTGCACCGAGGAGATCCGTTCTCACTCGCGCAAACCCTAGCCGCAGCACAGGAGGTCATACAGGGACAATCATTCTACGACAAAATGATTAGTAAAGCCACTACTCCGTCACATCTGATGAAATCCGAGTCGTTGCCACCCGCTAGGTCAGAGCTGCCCTCCACCCAATTTGTCAAACAGGAGGACATGACAGCTATGTTCGAGAAATTTGGACAAACAATGATGCAAACTCTCAGCCAGTCTCTTGCCGCAACCCGCGCTCCACCTACCACTCTGCAATACCGCAATTATGCGACACCCGCAACAGGCTCAAATGCTATCCCTATAGGGAGCGCACAGCCAGCGCCATGAGCAAATTTGTACAGGTGCAACTTTTGTGGTGACCTAGCGCATTTCATGAGCAGATGCCCGGATGTAGAGCAGTACCTGGCGAGTGGGAAAATTGTCAAAAACATAGAAGGCTGGATTACGCTACCTACCGGTAGCTTTGTACTGCGTTATATCCCGGCTAATACAATCAAGGAGAACCTTGATGAGTATCAGTGCCGCAGTAGCGAGCAAGGAGCGGTTCGTCCCGCCATGTTTTACGCACCGCGACATAGTATTCCCGAAGCCGTCATCTCACCACCCCCAGCTCCGGCCCTCACGTATAGGACTACAGTCGAAGCCGTAGAGGATGAAGAGGAGGAAATAACAAGGTTGTAGCAAATAATCATGGCGCTGCAGATGAAGAGAGTTGTGTTGGATAGGGTAGAAATTCTGATGCGGACCAAGGCAAAGGTAGTGGAACCCGCGGCAGCTAAACCCATAGATAACCCGGAAGAAATTGTATTGCCAGAGATAGCGAGGGACCAGGAACCCACCCGCCCGTATTCGGAAGTATGGGATGCCAACTACCAGCCGCCTCAGGATCGCCCCTTTGCAGCACCACCACCCAAGAGCAAAGACCCATCGTACACCACCACCACGCTGGCGCAAAACGAAAAATTGGTAAAGGACATCTTTACCCGCACGTTACAGAGCCCTGCTACCAACCTCAGTTTCGAGGAGTTACTAGCAGCATCTCCAGATATCCATAACAAACTACGGGAGTTCCTAATGCCGCGACGAGTTCCAGCGCCCAACGCCACCTTCTACGACTCCGTCACCAGGGATCCCGCAACCGCTCACGAGGTCTATGTCATGCCGGACATAGCCGAAGCGTATTATGCAGCAGAACCACATGACAAACCCCGGCTGCGGGTTGCCAAGGAGAGTCATGCACTTAGGTGTTTGCAAGGAAGGATAGACGATCGTGCAGTAGTGGACTGCGTCATAGACCCAGGATGCTCAATTGTCTGCATGTCAGACGCGGTATGCCATCAGCTCGGGATTCATTACAACCCCGCAATCCGCATTGACATGGAGGCAGCAAACAGAGAAGTGGACACATCTCTCGGATTGGCTACTAACGTACCATTCCGTCTAGGAAACATTGAGCTCTACTTCCAGGTCCATGTCATCCGCTCTCCCACCTACGACATCCTGCTGGGCCGCCCCTTCGACGTCCTCACTGAGTCCGTGGTCACCAACTATAAAAACGAGGAGCAGACCATCACCATCCACGACCCCAACAGCAACACTGTCACCACAATTCCGATGATACCCTGTGGGTTGCCAAAATACGTCAGAAAACGCGAGGATCAGGTGGATTTTCAGATGACCTCGAGGAACTGACTAAAAATCAAGGAGAGGTGGCCTGCATAATATCATTTAATACTACTACTTGAACACCTATAGATATCGAGGCCATAGCAGCTACTCCTTCGTTACAGGCCCCTCACCATGTACATACCAACTCCGATACCAACTCCTGCGAAAATAATATTGCTAGACTCTATATCGGTGCCGCGCTAAGCCTAAACGAACTTGCTGCTACAGAATGTGACCCACTCACCAGGGCATATCTAAACGATACGATTCTCCGACCTAATGACACCCCTAAACCCGATACCCCCGTGTTATGTATACCCAAGTCTGCAAACCCGCATCACGACAATGTTTATCCCATTTTTCTATCAGCGCAAAAGAAGAAGTATAAACCAGCTGATAAGAAAGTCAGGCCAGTCATCAGTCAGTTACCGAAGGAATTCCGAATTGTAAGGGAAATCAAAGGTGACCTGCTGGCCAATATACCCAAGTTAAGCACAAGACCACCGGAATTTACACCAATTGGGCATTACACAGAGGAGCAGATGAAAGCATTGAATGAGGAACAGGACAAGGAGTTCCTGTGGCCGGAGGAGAAGAAGTTGATGAACCACTTCATGATGGAGCATGAAGAAGCATTTGCATGGGATGATAGCGAGAGAGGGTGGTTCAAAACGGAGTTCTTTCCACCTGTTGACATCCCCACAGTTCCGCATACACCTTGGATACAACGGAACATCCCTATTCCGCCTGGATTATATGATCAAATCTGCAAAATAATCCGGACGAAGATTGATGCAGGTGTGTACAAGCCGTCTAATTTGTCATACAGGTCGCGGTGGTTCTGCATCATAAAGAAGACAGGCAAGCTACGCCTAGTCCACTCATTGGAACCTTTAAACGCAGTTACAATCCGACACTCAGGAGTCATGCCTATTCTGGAGCACCTTGCGGAGAACTTTGCAGGACATGCCTGTGGTGGAATGTTGGATTTATTCATCGGATATGATGAGCGTCCACTTGCAGAGGATTTGAGAGACTTAACCACGTTCCAGACACCGTATGGAGCCATGCGCTTGACGACTTTGCCCATGGGATGGACCAATTCCGTACCTATCTTTCATGATGACGTGACATGTATCCTGCAACCCGAAATCCCGCATCTCACTATTCCGTACATTGACGATGTACCGGTAAAGGGACCTCCAACGCGATATGAACGGAACGACGGGACATACGAAACTATACCTGACAGTCCCGGAATTCGACGGTTTGTCTGGGAACACTTCCAAGGGCTCAACAGGGTGGTACAGCAGATGAAATATGCTGGTGGCACCTTCTCAGGCAAGAAACTTGTCTTATGCGCGCCCAAGATTACCATTGTAGGCCACCTTTGCACATATCAGGGACGTAAACCTGAGAAGGATCTCCTCACGGCTATCACAAAATGGGCACCTTGTACGTCATTATCCAAGGTCCGAGCCTTCTTAGGCACCATTGGAGTTGGGCGAGTTTTTACTAAAAACTTCGCACGGCGAGCACACCCACTAGTCACACTTACCCGCAAGGATGTTCCGTTTACCTTCGGGCCTGTGGAAATAGCAGCACAGGAGGATCTCAAACAGGCATTAATTGCGTCACCAGCACTTCGTCCTATCAACTACAAATCGGATTCACCAGTGATACTTGCAGTAGACACCTCTTGGATTGCCGTTGGATTCTTCCTATGCCAGTGCGACGAGGACAACCCGGCTATATGCCACTACAGCCGTTTTGGATCTATAATGCTAAACGAGCGCGAGGCGAGGTTCTCATAGCCAAAACTCGAAATCTATGGGTTGTTCCGTGCCTTAAGGGCACTCAAGCTATACCTCATCGGAGTACGGAACTTAATTGTGGAGGTAGACGCACATTACATAAAGGACATGCTGAAAAATCCCGATATAGCACCATCAGCGTCAATCAACCGATGGATCTTGTCAATCCTCACCTTCCATTTTAAGCTAGTGCATGTACCTGGTTGCCTCCACGCCCTGGACGGTTTATCTCGACGTCCGCGTCAACCATTAGATGAGGAGCCAGATAGCAAAGAGGACGAGGAGTTCAATGACTGGATTGACAACCTTTACGGGTTTATGCATCAGATCAACCCTGTGAAAGCCGCAATAACCAGAAAGTGGGTCATCCTATTCCCGCAATTCCGTGATCAAGTGGCAGAAAAAAGGGGAAATCCGACTATGAGTAGGGACACTTGGAGATCCGCTAAGTGTCTGGGTTTAACCGTTTCCACCTTCTTACTTGAGAACGAGACACCAGAAACGGAAGAGGTCACACCACCGCCTATGACAGTCGAAGGAATGACCTATGGAGAGGTGTTTCCCTGGAGGGCTGAACTATCTGCCAAAGATGAAGAACAGTTATGCATGGCCAAGCGCTTTTTGACAGAGCCGGGACAGGTGGAAGAGTTATCGGATGAGGAATAGGCACGGTTTGCGCGTTTCTGCACACAGTACTTTCTTAAGGATGGGAAACTGTGGCTTAAGGATCAGCATGGTGCCCACAAGATAGTCTTGGAGCCATCAAAAAGACTGCAAGTGCTGGTTGGTTGCCATGATGAATTGGGACATCGCGGATTTTATGCAACCCGCTCTGCTATTATGGAACGATTTTGGTGGCCGCAGATGCATGACGACATCAAATGGTACATCAGGTCATGCCACACATGCCAAGAACAACAATTACAGCTATTCCGAATCCCGCCTGTCGTCGCAGAACCCGCTCCCATCTTCACTAAAGTCTACATGGACACTATGCATTTGCCACCATCAAACCAGTATAAGTATCTCATCCAAGCCCGCTGTTTGCTCACGCACTATCCCGAGTACCGCGCTTTGCGTTGAGAAACCGCCAATGCAATTGGTGATTGGATCTTTGAAGATCTTATCTGTCAATGGGGAAGCTTGGTGGAGATTGTGATGGATAATGGAGCACCGATTATCCAGGCGGTGGCGCACCTAGCTAAGAAATACCACATTCATCACATCCGCATCTCGGGTTACAACTCTCGCGCTAACGGGATAGTAGAACAAAGCCATTACGATGTTAGACAGGCGCTATACAAAGCTAGCAACGGACAAAGCACCAATTGGTCTTCCGCTCTTCATTCCGTATTCTGGTCCAAACGCGTTACAGCAAGGCAACGAATGGGAATCTCTCCCTACTTTGCAGTCACCGGGACACAGCTGTTACTTCTGCTGGATATTGTCGAAGCCACCTACCTCTTGCCACCACCAGTAGCTTTTTTATCCACTACGGAATTAATTGCCCGTCGTGCTATGGAGCTACAAAAGCGACATGCTCAAACAGAGGCGTTGAAGGATAAGGTTTATGCAGCACGAGTAGCAGCGGCTAAACGATTCAAGCAGGAGCATCTGACTGTGATACGGAACTTTGACTTCAAATGTGGTGCATTAGTCCTGGTCCGCAATACCGCTATCAAGAAGTCCCTTAACCAAAAGATGCGCCCTCGATACATTGGCCCTTATGTGGTGTTGTTGCGGAATAGAGGAGGCGCTTACTGGCTTTGCGAATTGGACAGAACAGTACTCGACAGACCCTATGCCGCATTCCGGGTTATTCCGTATTTTGCAAGACGGCACTTAATCATTCCCAACAGCGTATTGGATGCCACTGAGAAAGAGCTAGAGAACATGGCCAACGGTGATTCGCAGGGAGACGATATGGGACAGGAAAATGCGGAAGTAGAGGAAGAGGAATTGGAGGAAGAACCGCTGGACCCAGAACCCGATGGTGACCTGGACGACGTCTAAAATAGCAGCAGCTGACACGAATACTGCTGCTCGGGTTATGTTTTCTTATTTATCGCACACCATTTACCACACCGCTTATTCATTTCATTATATCTCACCGTTCCGACCACGCACACACCAAATTCACTTGTAATATGAAGTCCAAAGTACAAAAATAAAATAAATGGCAAATAAGGATGACGCGAAGGGGAAAATGAGCCGTTACTCCGTGTTTGATGAAGCAGACTCAGAGTCGGACTCTGACTCTGACCCCGATCCTGTTACAGTCGATGTCCACAACGTTGTTCAGCGTCCAAGTCTTCAGCGACAAACAGAGTCTCGGGCTGTTCCCAATCACTGGACAAGGGTTCTAGGCACTAAGTCTGACGATGATGAAGGCTAGAGAGAGAGAGTGAGGAGAGCGGTTGAGACGACGAGCAAAAGAGCATTCAAGTTATGGATAAGATTCGACTAAGTTGGAACTAAAGAACTACGGTACATGAGAGGGGTTTATATACGTTGAGAGAACAATAGGAACTAAAGGGGAAAGAGCATAGCTATCTAGGAAAGGAAAGGTGAAGGTAGCTATAAAAGGAGATAACGTCCAAGCATAGCTATGGGTTTGTAACAAGTAAATGTAGTCCATTAACAAAGGGAAAAGAGAATTGTAACATTACCCCCTTTGTATGCGAGAATTCACCGACTTCTACCAGCCGGAGGTCGTCCAGCCATGGTCCGTTCTAGACTCAGCCCACTTGACAGCGTTGTCTAGCTCTTTCGTTGACGTTTCCACCTTCCATTTGAGAGCTTCAGCAGCTCTGTGCAAGTTTTGCGCATTCCGGAGGAAAGAATCGCGTTCCTCATAGGTCATCTCGTGTGGGTCTATAGTGAGGGTGAGGGCGGCAAGATTATCAGTGGTGGAGGAAAGATTGGTGATAGAGCAAGTGGCAGTGGCGAGGGCGTCGGCAACAACAGTGAGCATAGTGTTTCTCTTGACAAATTGGGCGAAATGAGGAAGGTGGTGATTGTCAGGGTATACTTGAGGGAGTAGGTCGGCGGGGTGGATGTGTAAATCATTGTCCTTGAAGTGGACGACAGTGGTATTTTCAACGAAGACCTCTAGTGGTAGGTATGGGATGGCAATGAAGGGCGAGAGGGCAGCGACAGTTTCATCGATGCACCAATGAGCACAGGAGAGGAGAGTCAAGGTGAAGAAGTAGTCGGCGAGAGCAAAGAAGGGGAACATATTGGTATAATATGATTATTGGCATTAGGTGACGATACCTGGAGAATTTATACATGTTCCAGATCGCTGATTTCCGTGTCGGAGTCCCAACTTTCTGTGTCCAGTGGGTCTTTGATTGCAGGGTCAGTGAGGAGTTCCTGTTCTGCCGTGATGAACCTGGTTAACAAATTTAAGTGTTCAATTCCTGGTGTCGTTGTTGGGGTGACTAAGAATCTTCTGATTCTCCTGATAATATCCGCTATTACTTCTCCTAGTGCAATTGACAAATATTCCAGCTCATCGAGGATGTCTTCTAAGAGAATGCGAGGTCTCCCTGGTATTCTGATTCTTCGGTTAATTAACCAAATTTGTGCACTACATTCCCATATCTGTTTAGTGATCTCATCCATCTGCTTATATTCTTCCGGGCATAGCAGTCTTCCATGAGCGCTTTCATAAACGTTGCTGCTTTTGACGACTAGGCATTGGTAGGTGGGCGGATTGTTATTATAGGCAGGTAGGTCATCGGCTGAGAATTGTAGGTCATGGTACTTGGGAAGATAGTTCTTGATGGCGTTGCAGGGGAACTCTGTTGTTCCTGAAGGGTTCTTTTGGTGACGGTGATCAAGTCGAGGGGTGCGGTAGTAGTGTGTAATCACCGCCATAATTCGGGTGAGTTTTCCCAGTGGGTTTGGTGCTCTAGGAGCGTGTTGGAAGGGGAGGTATTGTATGTGGGTGTAGATGTTTTTTTCTTTAAGAGCTATAGTGTATCAAGAGAGTGTTGAGCAGTTCCATTTTGTATAGTGGTAATTTTGTTTCAAAACGTGACGGTTTCTGTATCAAGTCATGGTTCAGAGGTGTCGGCGTTGTTGATATTCCAATAGGATATCGGTGGCATTTGTAAGATTGCAAGCAGGTTCCCAAGAATTGTCATTCGATCCATATCCTTTCCATTTAAGATAATGGTAGCCTGCGCCTCGCTTCCTGTGGGCTAGAATTGCCTCTACCTCGAATTCCTCTTGTCCATTTACGAGATCAGGGGGTGGTTTCACATAATTCGGGCCATGTGCAGTCGTTTCTCTATACAGGGTAAGGAGTGACGTATGAAACACAGGGTGAATGCGCCATTGTTTCGGGAGTTTCAATTTGTATGTTACTGGTCCCATCACTTGTTCGATTTCGAAGGGTCCTTCTCGTTTTGGTGCTAGTTTTCTGGACTGATATGGTATGTGAAGGTTTCGGTTCTCAAGCCAGACTTTGGTGCCCTTTTCGAATTGTATTGCTTTGTCCTTGCGTCGTCTTGCTATCAATTGTCTTGCTAGTTCGTGTGCTGCTAGCGCTTCTTCTCTGGCTTTCCTTAGGAACTGAAGGCGTTCCTCTGCTGCTGGCGTGGTCATTCGTGTTGTATTGCTTTGTCCTTGCGTCGTCTTGCTATCAATTGTCTTGCTAGTTTGTGTGCTGCTAGCGCTTCTTCTCTGGCCTTCCTTAGGAACTGAAGGCATTCCTCTGCTGCTGGCGTGGTCATTTGTGTTGTAGCTGTGGGAAGCGCAACAGGGTCCGTCCCATACATTAATCTGAATGGGGAAGTTTTGATCATGTCATGATGTCGGTTGTTGTGAGCAAACTTGGCTATTGGGAGAAGCGGTTTCCATAGATGTGGTTCATTGGAGCAGAACATTCGAAGGTAGACTTCTAATTCCTGGTTGACTTGTTCTGTTTCTCCATCAGTCTGTGGATGATAGGCTGTGCTCATTCTATGGTCAATTCCTAATGCTTTTCGTATTTCCTGAAATACTTTTGTGGAGAACTGTGGTCCTCAATCCGAGATCAAAACGTTGGGTAGGCCAAACCGTTTGAAAATTTCGGAGATGTAAAGTTCCGCAGTGCCTAGTGCATCAATTGTCTTCTTGCAAGGTGTGAAAATTACCCCCTTTGTAAGTCCATGGTCCACTGTGACCAGGATCGAGTCAAAGCCATCAGAAAGGGGTAGATCAGTGATGAAATCAAGGGTTACTTGTTGAAAAGGACGGGTTGCCTTTGACGGAATTGGGTGAAGGGCAGGTACATTTGGGTGCGTATTAATCTTCATTTGTTGACAGAGGGCGCATCCTTCTATCCACTCTCTGACATGTTTGAACATTCCGGGCCACCAGTAATCACATTTAAGGAGTTCAAGAGTCTTTAATCGTCCAGGGTGACCTGATGATTGTGCTTCGTGCATTTCTTTAATCAATCTGGTTCGTAATCCGTCTTGGTCAGGGATGTAGGTCTTTCCGAGATAGTGAACAATGCCATTAGTATAAGACCAATCTTGTATGTTCGATTTGATCGGTGGGGCGTGGTGCGTGGTGATGACCTCAATTAGAATACGTCCGAAATCGTCTTTTGACATTGCTTTCTGAATTTCTGTGACTAGATCTTCTGCAATAAGGCGAATAAAACGATCCTCTGGTAGGACTACAATGTCTTCTTGTAATTCACTGTTTCCCATATGATCAGGGTGTTGGGATAGGGCATCCACTTCAAACATTTTTGTGCCAGGGACGTGCTCAATGCGTAGGTCAAATTCTGATAATAGGGATGACCATCTAGCTTGTCTGGGCGTTAAGCGTTGGGCAGTTCGATAATAGGACAGATTCTTGTGGTCGCAGTGAACTATAGTAGTGTGGGGTGATCCGTGTAGTAAATGTCGCCAGGTCATCAACCCTTTGATAATCGCCAAGAGTTCTCGATCATAGATCTGGTAATTCTGTTCTGTTTGTGTTAATGCATGTGAGATAAATCCGCAGGGATGTAGAGATCCTGTTTCATCTGCTTGTTTCAAGACTGCTCCTATTGCCTTATTCAATGCATTGGTTTGAAGGATAAAGGGTTGAGTAGGATCTGGCATTAATAATACCGGCATAGATGCAAATCGTTTCTTCAGGATTTCAAAAGCATTGTTCCATTCAGTGGTCCAGTCAAATGGTTCTGTTTTCTTAGTGAGGTCGGTAAGTGGTTTAGCTATGGCAGCAAAATTCCCAATGAAACGTCGGTAAAAGTTCCCAAATCCAAGGAATGATCGGACTTGTTTGACTGTGGTAGGAACTGGCCAATCAGCGATCCCTGCTAACTTTATTGGGTCCATCTGAATGCATCCAGGGGTGATGATCATTCCTAGGAATTTGACTTCCTGTGTGGCAAACTTGCATTCTTCGAGTTTCAGGAATAGATTGTTATCTTGTAACCACTGTAAAATTCGTTTTGTCTGTTCCTTCAGCTGTTCTAGTGTTTCCGCACAGATTAACATGTCGTCCATGTAAATGATCAGCCATCCTTCATTGATCATGTCTCTAAAGTACTTGTTCATCATAGTTTGAAAGGTTGATGGCGAGTTGCATAATCCAAAGAACATTACTGTTGGTTTGTAGAGCCCTCGATTGGTAATAAAGGCTGCTTTCCATTCGTCTCCCTTCTTGATGTGAACATTGTTGTATCCCCATCGGAGGTCTAGTTTAGTGAAATACTTGGTGCCTCGTAATTTAGTCATGAGATCGGAGACAAGGGGAAGGGGATATGTGTTTTTGACGGTCCATTCATTCAAGTATCAGTAATCCTGACAGGGTCTGTTACAGTTCTCTTTTTCCTTATTAACGGACTACATTTACTCGTTACAAACCCATAGTTACGCTTGGACGTTATCTCCTTTTATAGCTACCTTCACCTTTCCTTTCCTAGATAGCTATGCTCTTTCCCCTTTAGTTTCTATTGTTCTCTCAACGTATATAAACCCCTCTCATGTACCGTAATTCCTTAGTTCCAACTTAGTCGAATCTTATCCATAACTTGAACACTCTTTTGCTCGTCACCTCAACCACTCTCCTCGCTCTCTCTCTCTAGCCTTCGTCATCGTCAGACTTAGTGCCTAGAACCCTTGTCCAGTGATTGGGAACAGCCCGAGACTCTGTTTGTTGCTGTAGACTTGGACGCTGAATGACGTTGTGGACATCGACCGTAACATAAGTTGGAACTCAGGACCAGCTCAGGGTATCACCCCTAGCCAACACCATTGAGACCCGCAGCTCTCAGGAACAACCCCCAAACGGATCCGTCACCTATAAGGGGAAATACTACCTTGGACGACGAGAAGTTTTTCTCTACCAACAAACCTGGTACTTTGTTACAGAAGGACGGAAACGAAACAAACCAGTCCCAGACAAATATTTTTCAGGAGACTTCTACTCGGGAGCCTTTGAATTCGATTTACCCAATCAAATCTACCTAGACTGGGGTAGTGAAGTACAAGGAGAATTGTTCTACCTTGTTAAGGAACCAGAAAACGAACCAGGAAGGACCCTCTACAGGAAATTCTTCAGTGGAAGCGACCGACACGGAATCACAGCTAGCCTTTTAGCAGAGTGGGAGGAATTACTACGAATTGAACAAGCCAAGCTTGAGGAAAACCCATTTGATACAGATTACTTGCAACAAGGACCACCCCCATCTCCGAAACCCAGAACTCCAAGTAGAACCCCTACTCCAGAACCGAAACCGATCACCAGAACACCAACCCCTGAACCACCGATTAACCCCGAACCACCGATCACTCCTGAACCAAGAATGGCGTCTGAAACCAGTGCTAGCTCTAAAGCAGATATCAAACCGCAGCCTATACGACCCTTTACAGGCAAACGAATCCAAGCAAGGTCATTTTTAGGACAGCTTGAGGATTACTTTACCCTCAACAAACAGAACTATGAAGGAAAGGATGAAAAGAAAGTCAGATATGTGCTTGCATGCATGGACCAGAACTAGACGACTGGAAAACTATTATCCGAAGTGAATTGAATGACAACAGAGGCAGTACCACAGCCACGTTCAAATGGAGCAACTATGAAGCATTTGAAACACGTTTCATCAACGACTGGGGAGAAGTCAACAGCGCCCTTCGAGCCCTGAACAATCTATCAAAATTAAGAGTTGGAAACGGCGTTTCAGCCCCAGAATACATCAGAAAATTTCGCATGGATATAGGAACCTCTGGACTCACTGGAATACCTGCTCAGTTGCAGGCATTCGTCAAAGGATTACCGTTAGAACTTGCTAGGACGATCTTACAGGACCAAAGGAAGATCAAGACGATGCAAGAAGCCTATGATAAGGCTGAGGATCACCATAACGCCTGGGATATGACAGGACAGGGAAACAGGAGAACCAATGATGGATCTGGGAACATGTTTCAATCGAAACCAGCAACCAA